>CAKAJI010000156.1:547165-792352 GCA_916610255.1 Lasioglossum lativentre | reverse complement strand
TTATAAGGTATTTTCAATGATACACTGTATATTACGTTATATTATAAGGTATTTTCATTGATACACTACAAATTACCATATATTATAAGGTATTTTCAATGATACACTGCATATTACGTTATATCATAAGGTATTTTCATTGATACACTACAAATTACCATATATTATAAGGTATTTTCAATTATACACTGCATAATACGTTATATAATAAGGTATTTTCAATGGTACACTGCATATTACGTTATATTATAAGGTGTTTTCAATGATACACTGCATATTACGTTATATTATAAGGTATTTTCAATTGTAAACTACTATATATCATAAGGTATTTTCAATGATACACTGCATATTACGTTTATATTATAAGGTATTTTCATTGATACACTACAAATTACCATATATTATATGGTATTTTCAATGATACACTGCATATTACGTTATATCATAAGGTATTTTCATTGATACACTACAAATTACGATATATTATAAGGTATTTTCAATGACAAACTGCATATTATGGTATATTATAAGGTATTTTCAATGATACACTGCATATTACGTTATATTAATATATAAGGTATTTTCAATGACACACTGCATATTACGTTATATTATGAGGTATTTTCAATGATACACTGCATATTACGATATATTATATGGTATTTTCAATGATACACTGCATATTACGTTATATTATAAGGTATTTTCAATGATACACTGCATATTACGTTATATTATAAGGTATTTTCATTGATACACTACAAATTACCACATATTATATGGTATTTTCAATGATACACTGCATACTATGATATATTATAAGGTATTTTCAATGATACACTGCATACTACGTTATATTATAAGGTATTTTCAATGATACACTGTATATTACGTTATATTATAAGGTATTTTCATTGATACACTACAAATTACCATATATTATAAGGTATTTTCAATGATACACTGCATATTACGTGATATTATAAGGTGTTTTCAATGTTACACTGCATACTACGTTATATTATAAGGTATTTTCAATTATACACTGCATAATACGTTATATAATAAGGTATTTTCAATGGTACACTGCATATTACGTTATATTATAAGTTGTTTTCAATGATACACTGCATACTATGATATATTATAAGGTATTTTCAATGATACACTGCATATTACGTTATATTATAAGGTATTTTCATTGATACACTACAAATTACCATATATTATATGGTATTTTCAATGATACACTGCATACTATGATATATTATAAGGTATTTTCAATGGTACACTGCATATTACGTTATATTATAAGGTGTTTTCAATGATACACTGCATATTACGTTATATTATAAGGTATTTTCAATTGTAAACTACTATATATCATAAGGTATTTTCAATGATACACTGCATATTACGTGATATTATAAGGTGTTTTCAATGTTACACTGCATACTACGTTATATTATAAGGTATATTCAATTATACACTGCATAATACGTTATATAATAAATTATTTTCAATGGTACACTGCATATTACGTTATATTATAAGGTGTTTTCAATGACACACTGCATATTACGTTATATTATAAGGTATTTTCAATGATACACTGCATATTACGATATATTATATGGTATTTTCAATGATACACTGCATATTATGATATATTATAAGGTATTTTCAATGATACACTGCATACTACGTTATATTATAAGGTATTTTCAATGATACACTGTATATTATGTTATATTATAAGGTATTTTCCTTGATACACTACAAATTAGCATATATTATAAGGTATTTTCAATGATACACTGCATATAACGTGATATTATAAGGTGTTTTCAATGTTACACTGCATACTACGTTATATTATAAGGTATTTTCAATTATACACTGCATAATACGTTATATAATAAGGTATTTTCAATGGTACACTGCATATTACGTTATATTATAAGGTGTTTTCAATGATACACTGCATATTACGTTATATTATAAGGTATTTTCAATTGTAAACTACTATATATCATAAGGTATTTTCAATGATACACTGCATATTACGTTATATTATAAGGTATTTTCAATGATACACTGCATATTACGTTATATTATAAGGTATTTTCATTGATACACTACAAATTACCATATATTATATGGTATTTTCAATGATACACTGCATATTACGTTATATCATAAGGTATTTTCATTGATACACTGCATAATACGTTATATCATAAGGTATTTTCAATGATACACTGCATATTACGTTATATTATAAGGTATTTTCATTGATACACTACAAATTACCATATATTATATGGTATTTTCAATGATACACTGCATATTACGTTATATCATAAGGTATTTTCATTGATACACTACAAATTACGATATATTATAAGGTATTTTCAATGACAAACTGCATATTATGGTATATTATAAGGTATTTTCAATGATACACTGCATATTACGTTATATTAATATATAAGGTATTTTCAATGACACACTGCATATTACGTTATATTATGAGGTATTTTCAATGATACACTGCATATTACGATATATTATATGGTATTTTCAATGATACACTGCATATTACGTTATATTATAAGGTATTTTCAATGATACACTGCATATTACGTTATATTATAAGGTATTTTCATTGATACACTACAAATTACCACATATTATATGGTATTTTCAATGATACACTGCATACTATGATATATTATAAGGTATTTTCAATGATACACTGCATACTACGTTATATTATAAGGTATTTTCAATGATACACTGTATATTACGTTATATTATAAGGTATTTTCATTGATACACTACAAATTACCATATATTATAAGGTATTTTCAATGATACACTGCATATTACGTGATATTATAAGGTGTTTTCAATGTTACACTGCATACTACGTTATATTATAAGGTATTTTCAATTATACACTGCATAATACGTTATATAATAAGGTATTTTCAATGGTACACTGCATATTACGTTATATTATAAGTTGTTTTCAATGATACACTGCATACTATGATATATTATAAGGTATTTTCAATGATACACTGCATATTACGTTATATTATAAGGTATTTTCATTGATACACTACAAATTACCATATATTATATGGTATTTTCAATGATACACTGCATACTATGATATATTATAAGGTATTTTCAATGGTACACTGCATATTACGTTATATTATAAGGTGTTTTCAATGATACACTGCATATTACGTTATATTATAAGGTATTTTCAATTGTAAACTACTATATATCATAAGGTATTTTCAATGATACACTGCATATTACGTGATATTATAAGGTGTTTTCAATGTTACACTGCATACTACGTTATATTATAAGGTATATTCAATTATACACTGCATAATACGTTATATAATAAATTATTTTCAATGGTACACTGCATATTACGTTATATTATAAGGTGTTTTCAATGACACACTGCATATTACGTTATATTATAAGGTATTTTCAATGATACACTGCATATTACGATATATTATATGGTATTTTCAATGATACACTGCATATTATGATATATTATAAGGTATTTTCAATGATACACTGCATACTACGTTATATTATAAGGTATTTTCAATGATACACTGTATATTATGTTATATTATAAGGTATTTTCCTTGATACACTACAAATTAGCATATATTATAAGGTATTTTCAATGATACACTGCATATAACGTGATATTATAAGGTGTTTTCAATGTTACACTGCATACTACGTTATATTATAAGGTATTTTCAATTATACACTGCATAATACGTTATATAATAAGGTATTTTCAATGGTACACTGCATATTACGTTATATTATAAGGTGTTTTCAATGATACACTGCATATTACGTTATATTATAAGGTATTTTCAATTGTAAACTACTATATATCATAAGGTATTTTCAATGATACACTGCATATTACGTTATATTATAAGGTATTTTCAATGATACACTGCATATTACGTTATATTATAAGGTATTTTCATTGATACACTACAAATTACCATATATTATATGGTATTTTCAATGATACACTGCATATTACGTTATATTATAAGGTATTTTCATTGATACACTGCATAATACGTTATATCATAAGGTATTTTCAATGATACACTGCATATTACGTTATATTATAAGGTATTTTCAATGATACACTGCATATTACGTTATATTATAAGGTATTTTCAATTGTAAACTACTATATATCATAAGGTATTTTCAATGATACACTGCATATTACGTTATATTGTATGGTATTTTCAATGATACATTGCATATTACGTTATATTATAAGGTATTTTCATTGATACACTACAAATTACCATATATTATAAGGTATTTTCAATGATACACTGCATAATACGTTATATCATAAGGTATTTTCAATGATACACTGCATATTACGTTATATTATAAGGTGTTTTCAATGATACACTGCATATTACGTTATATTATAAGGTATTTTCAATTGTAAACTACTATATATCATAAGGTATTTTCAATGATACACTGCATATTATGATATATTATAAGGTATTTTCAATGATACACTGCATATTACGTTATATTACAAGGTATTTTCAATGATAAACTACTATATATTATAAGGTATTTTCAATGATACACTGCATATTACGTTATATTATAAGGTATTTTCAATTGTAAACTACTATATATCATAAGGTATTTTCAATGATACACTGCATATTACGTTATATTATAAGGTATTTTCAATGATACACTGCATATTACGTTATATTATAAGGTATTTTCATTGATACACTACAAATTACCATATATTATATGGTATTTTCAATGATACACTGCATATTACGTTATATCATAAGGTATTTTCATTGATACACTGCATAATACGTTATATCATAAGGTATTTTCAATGATACACTGCATATTACGTTATATTATAAGGTATTTTCAATGATACACTGCATATTACGTTATATTATAAGGTATTTTCAATTGTAAACTACTATATATCATAAGGTATTTTCAATGATACACTGCATATTACGTTATATTGTATGGTATTTTCAATGATACATTGCATATTACGTTATATTATAAGGTATTTTCATTGATACACTACAAATTACCATATATTATAAGGTATTTTCAATGATACACTGCATAATACGTTATATCATAAGGTATTTTCAATGATACACTGCATATTACGTTATATTATAAGGTATTTTCAATGATACACTGCATATTACGTTATATTATAAGGTATTTTCAATTGTAAACTACTATATATCATAAGGTATTTTCAATGATACACTGCATATTATGATATATTATAAGGTATTTTCAATGATACACTGCATATTACGTTATATTACAAGGTATTTTCAATGATAAACTACTATATATTATAAGGTATTTTCAATGATACTCTGCATATTACGTGATATTATAAGGTGTTTTCAATGTTACACTGCATACTACGTTATATTATAAGGTATTTTCAATGATACACTGTATATTACGTTATATTATAAGGTATTTTCATTGATACACTACAAATTACCATATATTATAAGGTATTTTCAATGATACACTGTATATTACGTTATATCATAAGGTATTTTCAATGATACACTACATATTACGATATATTATATGGTATTTTCAATGATACACTGCATATTATGATATATTATAAGGTATTTTCAATGATACACTGCATACTACGTTATATTATAAGGTATTTTCAATGATACACTGTATATTACGTTATATTATAAGGTATTTTCATTGATACACTACAAATTACCATATATTATAAGGTATTTTCAATGATACACTGCATATTACGTGATATTATAAGGTGTTTTCAATGTTACACTGCATACTACGTTATATTATAAGGTATTTTCAATTATACACTGCATAATACGTTATATAATAAGGTATTTTCAATGGTACACTGCATATTACGTTATATTATAAGGTGTTTTCAATGATACACTGCATATTACGTTATATTATAAGGTATTTTCAATTGTAAATTACTATATATCATAAGGTATTTTCAATGATACACTGCATATTACGTTATATTATAAGGTATTTTCATTGATACACTACAAATTACCATATATTATATGGTATTTTCAATGATACACTGCATATTACGTTATATCATAAGGTATTTTCATTGATACACTACAAATTACGATATATTATAAGGTATTTTCAATGATATACTGCATATTATGGTATATTATAAGGTATTTTCAATGATACACTGCATATTACGTTATATTAATATATAAGGTATTTTCAATGACACACTGCATATTACGTTATATTATAAGGTATTTTCAATGATACACTGCATATTACGATATATTATATGGTATTTTCAATGATACACTGCATACTATGATATATTATAAGGTATTTTCAATGATACACTGCATACTACGTTATATTATAAGGTATTTTCAATGATACACTGTATATTACGTTATATTATAAGGTATTTTCATTGATACACTACAAATTACCATATATTATAAGGTATTTTCAATGATACACTGCATATTACGTGATATTATAAGGTGTTTTCAATGTTACACTGCATACTACGTTATATTATAAGGTATTTTCAATTATACACTGCATAATACGTTATATAATAAGGTATTTTCAATGGTACACTGCATATTACGTTATATTATAAGGTGTTTTCAATGATACACTGCATATTACGTTATATTATAAGGTATTTTCAATTGTAAACTACTATATATCATAAGGTATTTTCAATGATACACTGCATATTACGTTATATTATAAGGTATTTTCAATGATACACTGCATATTACGTTATATTATAAGGTATTTTCATTGATACACTACAAATTACCATATATTATATGGTATTTTCAATGATACACTGCATACTATGATATATTATAAGGTATTTTCAATGATACACTGCATACTACGTTATATTATAAGGTATTTTCAATGATACACTGTATATTACGTTATATTATAAGGTATTTTCATTGATACACTACAAATTACCATATATTATAAGGTATTTTCAATGATACACTGCATATTACGTTATATCATAAGGTATTTTCATTGATACACTACAAATTACGATATATTATAAGGTATTTTCAATTATACACTGCATAATACGTTATATAATAAGGTATTTTCAATGGTACACTGCATATTACGTTATATTATAAGGTGTTTTCAATGATACACTGCATATTACGTTATATTATAAGGTATTTTCAATTGTAAACTACTATATATCATAAGGTATTTTCAATGATACACTGCATATTACGTTATATTATAAGGTATTTTCATTGATACACTACAAATTACCATATATTATATGGTATTTTCAATGATACACTGCATATTACGTTATATCATAAGGTATTTTCATTGATACACTACAAATTACGATATATTATAAGGTATTTTCAATGACAAACTGCATATTATGGTATATTATAAGGTATTTTCAATGATACACTGCATATTACGTTATATTAATATATAAGGTATTTTCAATGACACACTGCATATTACGTTATATTATGAGGTATTTTCAATGATACACTGCATATTACGATATATTATATGGTATTTTCAATGATACACTGCATACTATGATATATTATAAGGTATTTTCAATGATACACTGCATACTACGTTATATTATAAGGCATTTTCAATGATACACTGTATATTACGTTATATTATAAGGTATTTTCATTGATACACTACAAATTACCATATATTATAAGGTATTTTCAATGATACACTGCATATTACGTGATATTATAAGGTGTTTTCAATGTTACACTGCATACTACGTTATATTATAAGGTATTTTCAATTATACACTGCATAATACGTTATATAATAAGGTATTTTCAATGGTACACTGCATATTACGTTATATTATAAGGTGTTTTCAATGATACACTGCATATTACGTTATATTATAAGGTATTTTCAATTGTAAACTATTATATATCATAAGGTATTTTCAATGATACACTGCATATTACGTTATATTATAAGGTATTTTCAATGATACACTGCATATTACGTTATATTATAAGGTATTTTCATTGATACACTACAAATTACCATATATTATATGGTATTTTCAATGATACACTGCATACTATGATATATTATAAGGTATTTTCAATGATACACTGCATACTACGTTATATTATAAGGTATTTTCAATGATACACTGTATATTACGTTATATTATAAGGTATTTTCATTGATACACTACAAATTACCATATATTATAAGGTATTTTCAATGATACACTGCATATTACGTGATATTATAAGGTATTTTCAATGATACACTGCATATTACGTTATATCATAATGTATTTTCAATGATACACTGCATAATACGTTATATTATAAGGTATTTTCAATGATAAACTACTATATATTATAAGGTATTTTCAAGGGTACACTGCATATTACGTTATATTATAAGGTATTTTCAATGATACACTGTATATTACGTTATATTATAAGGTATTTTCATTGATACACTACAAATTACCATATATTATAAGGTATTTTCAATGATACACTGCATATTACGTTATATCATAATGTATTTTCAATGATACACTGCATAATACGTTATATTATAAGGTATTTTCAATGATAACCTACTATATATTATAAGGTATTTTCAAGGGTACACTGCATATTACATAATATTATAAGGTATTTTCATTGATACACTACAAATTAGAATATATTATAAGGTATTTTCAATGATACACTGCATAATACGTTATATCATAAGGTATTTTCAATGATACACTGCATATTACGTTATATTATAAGGTATTTTCAATGATACACTGCATATTACGTTATATTATAAGGTATTTTCAATTGTAAACTACTATATATCATAAGGTATTTTCAATGATACACTGCATATTACGTTATATTGTGTGGTATTTTCAATGATACATTGCATATTACGTTATAGTATAAGGTAGTTTCAATGATACACTGCATATTACGTTATATTATAAGGTATTTTCAATGATACACTTCAAATTACGATATATTATAAGGTATTTTCAATGATACACTGCATATTACGTTATATTATAAGGCATTTTCATTGATTCACTACAAATTACCATATATTATAAGGTATTTCCAATGATACACTGCATTTTACGTTATATTATAAGGTATTTTCAATGATACACTGCATATTACGTTATATTATAAGGTATTTTCAATGATAAACTGCATATTATGGTATATTATAAGGTATTTTCAATGATACACTGCATATTACGTTATATTAATATATAAGGTATTTTCAATGACACACTGCATATTACGTTATATTATAAGGTATTTTCAATGATACACTGCATATTACGATATATTATATGGTATTTTCAATGATACACTGCATATTATGATATATTATAAGGTATTTTCAATGATACACTGCATACTACGTTATATTATAAGGTATTTTCAATGATACACTGTATATTACGTTATATTATAAGGTATTTTCAATGATACACTGCATATTACGTTATATTATAAGGTATTTTCAATGATACACTGAATATTACGTTATATTATAAGGTATTTTCAATGATACACTGCATATTACGTTATATTATAAGGTATTTTCATTGATACACTACAAATTACCATATATTATAAGGTATTTTCATTGATACACTACAAATTACCATATATTATCAGGTATTTTCAATGATACACTGCATATTACGTTATATCATAAGGTATATTCAATGATACTCTGCATATTACGTTATATTATATGGTATTTTCAATGGTAAACTACTACATATTACAAGGTATTTTCAATGATACACTGCATATTACGTTATATTATAAGCTATTTTCAATGACACACTGCATATTACGTTATATTATAAGGTATTTTCAATGATATACTGCATATTACGTTATATTATAAGGTATTTTCAATTGTAAACTACTATATATCATAAGGTATTTTCAATGATACACTGCATATTATGATATATTATAAGGTATTTTCAATGATACACTGCATATTACGTTATATTACAAGGTATTTTCAATGATAAACTACTATATATTATAAGGTATTTTCAAGGATACTCTGCATATTACGTGATATTATAAGGTGTTTTCAATGTTACACTGCATACTACGTTATATTATAAGGTATTTTCAATGATACACTGTATATTACGTTATATTATAAGGTATTTTCATTGATACACTACAAATTACCATATATTATAAGGTATTTTCAATGATACACTGCATATTACGTTATATCATAATGTATTTTCAATGATACACTGCATAATACGTTATATTATAAGGTATTTTCAATGATAAACTACTATATATTATAAGGTATTTTCAAGGGTACACTGCATATTACGTTATATTATAAGGTATTTTCAATGATACACTGTATATTACGTTATATTATAAGGTATTTTCATTGATACACTACAAATTACCATATATTATAAGGTATTTTCAATGATACACTGCATATTACGTTATATCATAATGTATTTTCAATGATACACTGCATAATACGTTATATTATAAGGTATTTTCAATGATAACCTACTATATATTATAAGGTATTTTCAAGGGTACACTGCATATTACATAATATTATAAGGTATTTTCATTGATACACTACAAATTACCATATATTATGAGGTATTTTCAAGGGTACACTGCATATTACGTTATATTATAAGGTATTTTCATTGATACACTACAAATTAGAATATATTATAAGGTATTTTCAATGATACACTGCATAATACGTTATATCATAAGGTATTTTCAATGATACACTGCATATTACGTTATATTATAAGGCATTTTCATTGATTCACTACAAATTACCATATATTATAAGGTATTTCCAATGATACACTGCATATTACGTTATATCATAATGTATTTTCAATGATACACTGCATAATACGTTATATTATAAGGTATTTTCAATGATAACCTACTATATATTATAAGGTATTTTCAAGGGTACACTGCATATTACATAATATTATAAGGTATTTTCATTGATACACTACAAATTACCATATATTATGAGGTATTTTCAAGGGTACACTGCATATTACGTTATATTATAAGGTATTTTCATTGATACACTACAAATTAGAATATATTATAAGGTATTTTCAATGATACACTGCATAATACGTTATATCATAAGGTATTTTCAATGATACACTGCATATTACGTTATATTATAAGGTATTTTCAATGATACACTGCATATTACGTTATATTATAAGGTATTTTCAATTGTAAACTACTATATATCATAAGGTATTTTCAATGATACACTGCATATTACGTTATATTGTAAGGTATTTTCAATGATACATTGCATATTACGTTATAGTATAAGGTATTTTCAATGATACACTGCATATTACGTTATATTATAAGGTATTTTCAATGATACACTGTATATTACGTTATATTATAAGGTATTTTCAATGATACACTGCATATTACGTTATATTATAAGGTATTTTCAATGATACACTGAATATTACGTTATATTATAAGGTATTTTCAATGATACACTTCATATTACGTTATATTATAAGGTATTTTCATTGATACACTACAAATTACCATATATTATAAGGTATTTTCATTGATACACTACAAATTACCATATATTATCAGGTATTTTCAATGATACACTGCATATTACGTTATATCATAAGGTATATTCAATGATACTCTGCATATTACGTTATATTATATGGTATTTTCAATGGTAAACTACTACATATTACAAGGTATTTTCAATGATACACTGCATATTACGTTATATTATAAGCTATTTTCAATGACACACTGCATATTACGTTATATTATAAGGTATTTTCAATGATATACTGCATATTACGTTATATTATAAGGTATTTTCAATTGTAAACTACTATATATCATAAGGTATTTTCAATGATACACTGCATATTACGTTATATTGTAAGGTATTTTCAATGATACATTGCATATTACGTTATAGTATAAGGTATTTTCAATGATACACTGCATATTACGTTATATTATAAGGTGTTTTCAATGATACACTGCATATTACGTTATATTATAAGGTATTTTCATTTGTAAACTACTATATATCATAAGGTATTTTCAATGATACACTGCATATTATGATATATTATAAGGTATTTTCAATGATACACTGCATATTACGTTATATTACAAGGTATTTTCAATGATAAACTACTATATATTATAAGGTATTTTCAAGGATACTCTGCATATTACGTGATATTATAAGGTGTTTTCAATGTTACACTGCATACTACGTTATATTATAAGGTATTTTCAATGATACACTGTATATTACGTTATATTATAAGGTATTTTCATTGATACACTACAAATTACCATATATTATAAGGTATTTTCAATGATACACTGCATATTACGTTATATCATAATGTATTTTCAATGATACACTGCATAATACGTTATATTATAAGGTATTTTCAATGATAAACTACTATATATTATAAGGTATTTTCAAGGGTACCCTGCATATTACGTTATATTATAAGGTATTTTCAATGATACACTGTATATTACGTTATATTATAAGGTATTTTCATTGATACACTACAAATTACCATATATTATAAGGTATTTTCAATGATACACTGCATATTACGTTATATCATAATGTATTTTCAATGATACACTGCATAATACGTTATATTATAAGGTATTTTCAATGATAACCTACTATATATTATAAGGTATTTTCAAGGGTACACTGCATATTACATAATATTATAAGGTATTTTCATTGATACACTACAAATTACCATATATTATGAGGTATTTTCAAGGGTACACTGCATATTACGTTATATTATAAGGCATTTTCATTGATTCACTACAAATTACCATATATTATAAGGTATTTCCAATGATACACTGCATTTTACGTTATATTATAAGGTATTTTCAATGATACACTGCATATTACGTTATATTATAAGGTATTTTCAATGATAAACTGCATATTATGGTATATTATAAGGTATTTTCAATGATACACTGCATATTACGTTATATTAATATATAAGGTATTTTCAATGACACACTGCATATTACGTTATATTATAAGGTATTTTCAATGATACACTGCATATTACGATATATTATATGGTATTTTCAATGATACACTGCATATTATGATATATTATAAGGTATTTTCAATGATACACTGCATACTACGTTATATTATAAGGTATTTTCAATGATACACTGTATATTACGTTATATTATAAGGTATTTTCAATGATACACTGCATATTACGTTATATTATAAGGTATTTTCAATGATACACTGCATATTACGTTATATTATAAGGTATTTTCAATGATACACTTCATATTACGTTATATTATAAGGTATTTTCATTGATACACTACAAATTACCATATATTATAAGGTATTTTCATTGATACACTACAAATTACCATATATTATCAGGTATTTTCAATGATACACTGCATATTACGTTATATCATAAGGTATATTCAATGATACTCTGCATATTACGTTATATTATATGGTATTTTCAATGGTAAACTACTACATATTACAAGGTATTTTCAATGATACACTGCATATTACGTTATATTATAAGCTATTTTCAATGACACACTGCATATTACGTTATATTATAAGGTATTTTCAATGATATACTGCATATTACGATATATTATATGGTATTTTCAATGATACACTGCATATTACGTTATATCATAAGGTATTTTTATTGATACACTACAAATTACGATATATTATAAGGTATTTTCAATGATAAACTGCATATTATGGTATATTATAAGGTATTTTCAATGATACACTGCATATTACGTTATATTAATATATAAGGTATTTTCAATGACACACTGCATATTACGTTATATTATAAGGTATTTTCAATGATACACTGCATATTACGATATATTATATGGTATTTTCAATGATACACTGCATACTATGATATATTATAAGGTATTTTCAATGATACACTGCATACTACGTTATATTATAAGGTATTTTCAATGATACACTGTATATTACGTTATATTATAAGGTATTTTCATTGATACACTACAAATTACCATATATTATAAGGTATTTTCAATGATACACTGCATATTACGTTATATCATAATGTATTTTCAATGATACACTGCATAATACGTTATATTATAAGGTATTTTCAATGATAAACTACTATATATTATAAGGTATTTTCAAGGGTACACTGCATATTACGTTATATTATAAGGTATTTTCAATGATACACTGTATATTACGTTATATTATAAGGTATTTTCATTGATACACTACAAATTACCATATATTATAAGGTATTTTCAATGATACACTGCATATTACGTTATATCATAATGTATTTTCAATGATACACTGCTTAATACGTTATATTATAAGGTAATTTCAATGATAACCTACTATATATTATAAGGTATTTTCAAGGGTACACTGCATATTACATAATATTATAAGGTATTTTCATTGATACACTACAAATTACCATATATTATGAGGTATTTTCAAGGGTACACTGCATATTACGTTATATTATAAGGTATTTTCATTGATACACTACAAATTAGAATATATTATAAGGTATTTTCAATGATACACTGCATAATACGTTATATCATAAGGTATTTTCAATGATACACTGCATATTACGTTATATTATAAGGTATTTTCAATGATACACTGCATATTACGTTATATTATAAGGTATTTTCAATTGTAAACTACTATATATCATAAGGTATTTTCAATGATACACTGCATATTACGTTATATTGTATGGTATTTTCAATGATACATTGCATATTACGTTATAGTATAAGGTATTTTCAATGATACACTGCATATTACGTTATATTATAAGGTATTTTCAATGATACACTTCAAATTACGATATATTATAAGGTATTTTCAATGATACACTGCATATTACGTTATATTATAAGGCATTTTCATTGATTCACTACAAATTACCATATATTATAAGGTATTTCCAATGATACACTGCATTTTACGTTATATTATAAGGTATTTTCAATGATACACTGCATATTACGTTATATTATAAGGTATTTTCAATGATAAACTGCATATTATGGTATATTATAAGGTATTTTCAATGATACACTGCATATTACGTTATATTAATATATAAGGTATTTTCAATGACACACTGCATATTACGTCATATTATAAGGTATTTTCAATGATACACTGCATATTACGATATATTATATGGTATTTTCAATGATACACTGCATATTATGATATATTATAAGGTATTTTCAATGATACACTGCATACTACGTTATATTATAAGGTATTTTCAATGATACACTGTATATTACGTTATATTATAAGGTATTTTCAATGATACACTGCATATTACGTTATATTATAAGGTATTTTCAATGATACACTGTAGATTACGTTATATTAAAAGGTATTTTCAATGATACACTTCATATTACGTTATATTATAAGGTATTTTCATTGATACACTACAAATTACCATATATTATAAGGTATTTTCATTGATACACTACAAATTACCATATATTATCAGGTATTTTCAATGATACACTGCATATTACGTTATATCATAAGGTATATTCAATGATACTCTGCATATTACGTTATATTATATGGTATTTTCAATGGTAAACTACTACATATTACAAGGTATTTTCAATGATACACTGCATATTACGTTATATTATAAGCTATTTTCAATGACACACTGCATATTACGTTATATTATAAGGTATTTTCAATGATATACTGCATATTACGATATATTATATGGTATTTTCAATGATACACTGCATATTACGTTATATCATAAGGTATTTTTATTGATACACTACAAATTACGATATATTATAAGGTATTTTCAATGATAAACTGCATATTATGGTATATTATAAGGTATTTTCAATGATACACTGCATATTACGTTATATTAATTTATAAGGTATTTTCAATGACACACTGCATATTACGTTATATTATAAGGTATTTTCAATGATACACTGCATATTGCGATATATTATATGGTATTTTCAATGATACACTGCATACTATGATATATTATAAGGTATTTTCAATGATACACTGCATACTACGTTATATTATAAGGTATTTTCAATGATACACTGTATATTACGTTATATTATAAGGTATTTTCATTGATACACTACAAATTACCATATATTATAAGGTATTTTCAATGATACACTGCATATTACGTGATATTATAAGGTGTTTTCAATGTTACACTGCATACTACGTTATATTATAAGGTATTTTCAATTATACACTGCATAATACGTTATATAATAAGGTATTTTCAATGGTACACTGCATATTACGTTATATTATAAGGTGTTTTCAATGATACACTGCATATTACGTTATATTATAAGGTATTTTCAATTGTAAACTACTATATATCATAAGGTATTTTCAATGATACACTGCATATTACGTTATATTATAAGGTATTTTCAATGATACACTGCATATTACGTTATATTATAAGGTATTTTCATTGATACACTACAAATTACCATATATTATATGGTATTTTCAATGATACACTGCATACTATGATATATTATAAGGTATTTTCAATGATACACTGCATACTACGTTATATTATAAGGTATTTTCAATGATACACTGTATATTACGTTATATTATAAGGTATTTTCATTGATACACTACAAATTACCAAATATTATAAGGTATTTTCAATGATACACTGCATATTACGTGATATTATAAGGTGTTTTCAATGTAACACTGCATACTACGTTATATTATAAGGTATTTTCAATTATACACTGCATAATACGTTATATAATAAGGTATTTTCAATGGTACACTGCATATTACGTTATATTATAAGGTGTTTTCAATGATACACTGCATACTATGATATATTATAAGGTATTTTCAATGATACACTGCATATTACGTTATATTATAAGGTATTTTCAATGATACACTGAATATTACGTTATATTATAAGGTATTTTCAATGATACACTGCATATTGCGATATATTATATGGTATTTTCAATGATACACTGCATACTATGATATATTATAAGGTATTTTCAATGATACACTGCATACTACGTTATATTATAAGGTATTTTCAATGATACACTGTATATTACGTTATATTATAAGGTATTTTCATTGATACACTACAAATTACCATATATTATAAGGTATTTTCAATGATACACTGCATATTACGTGATATTATAAGGTGTTTTCAATGTTACACTGCATACTACGTTATATTATAAGGTATTTTCAATTATACACTGCATAATACGTTATATAATAAGGTATTTTCAATGGTACACTGCATATTACGTTATATTATAAGGTGTTTTCAATGATACACTGCATATTACGTTATATTATAAGGTATTTTCAATTGTAAACTACTATATATCATAAGGTATTTTCAATGATACACTGCATATTACGTTATATTATAAGGTATTTTCAATGATACACTGCATATTACGTTATATTATAAGGTATTTTCATTGATACACTACAAATTACCATATATTATATGGTATTTTCAATGATACACTGCATACTATGATATATTATAAGGTATTTTCAATGATACACTGCATACTACGTTATATTATAAGGTATTTTCAATGATACACTGTATATTACGTTATATTATAAGGTATTTTCATTGATACACTACAAATTACGATATATTATAAGGTATTTTCAATGATACACTGCATATTACGTGATATTATAAGGTGTTTTCAATGTAACACTGCATACTACGTTATATTATAAGGTATTTTCAATTATACACTGCATAATACGTTATATAATAAGGTATTTTCAATGGTACACTGCATATTACGTTATATTATAAGGTGTTTTCAATGATACACTGCATACTATGATATATTATAAGGTATTTTCAATGATACACTGCATATTACGTTATATTATAAGGTATTTTCAATGATACACTGCATATTACGTTATATTATAAGGTATTTTCATTGATACACTACAAATTACCATATATTATATGGTATTTTCAATGATACACTGCATATTACGTTATATCATAAGGTATTTTCATTGATACACTACAAATTACGATATATTATAAGGTATTTTCAATGATACACTGCATATTACGTGATATTATAAGGTGTTTTCAATGTTACACTGCATACTACGTTATATTATAAGGTATTTTCAATGATACACTGTATATTACGTTATATTATAAGGTATTTTCATTGATACACTACAAATTACCATATATTATAAGGTATTTTCAATGATACACTGCATAATACGTTATATCATAAGGTATTTTCAATGATACACTGCATATTACGTTATATTATAAGGTGTTTTCAATGTTACACTGCATACTACGTTATATTATAAGGTATTTTCAATGATAAACTACTAAATATTATAAGGTATTTTCAATGATACACTGCATATTACGTTATATTATAAGGTATTTTCAATGATACACTGCATATAACGTTATATTATAAGGTATTTTCAATGATACACTGCATATTACGATATATTATATGGTGTTTTCAATGATACACTCAATATTACGTAATATTACAAGGTATTTTCAATGATACACTGAATATTACGTTATATTATAAGGTATTTTCAATTGTAAACTACTATATATCATAAGGTATTTTCAATGATACACTGCATATTACGTTATATTAAAAGGTATTTTCAATGACACACTGCATATTACGTTATATTATAAGGTATTTGCAATGATACACTGCATATTACGTTATATCATAAAGTATTTTCATTGATACACCACAAATTACGATATATTATAAGGTATTTTCAATGATATACTGCATATTACGATATATTATAAGGTATTTTCAATGATAAACTACTATATATTACAAGGTATTTTCAATGATACACTGCATATTACGTTATATTATAAGGTATTTTCAATGATACACAGCATATTACGTTATATTATAAGGTATTTTCAATGACACACTGCATATTACGTTATATTATAATGTATTTTCAATGATATACTGCATATTACGATATATTATAAGGTATTTTCAATGATAAACTACTATATATTACAAGGTATTTTCAATGATACACTGCATATTACGTTATATTATAAGGTATTTTCAATGACACACTGCATATTACGTTATATTATAAGGTATTTTCAATGATATACTGCATATTACGATATATTATATGGTATTTCCAATGATACACTGCATATTACGTTATATTATAAGGTATTTTCAATTGTAAACTACTATATATCATAAGGTATTTTCAATGATACACTGCATATTATGATATATTATAAGGTATTTTCAATGATACACTGCATATTACGTTATATTACAAGGTATTTTCAATGATAAACTACTATATATTATAAGGTATTTTCAATGATACTCTGCATAGTACGTGATATTATAAGGTGTTTTCAATGTTACACTGCATACTACGTTATATTATAAGGTATTTTCAATGATACACTGCATAATACGTTATATCATAAGGTATTTTCAATGATACACTGCATATTACGTTATATTATAAGGTGTTTTCAATGATACACTGCATAATACGTTATATCATAAGGTATTTTCAATGGTACACTGCATATTACGTTATATTATAAGGTGTTTTCAATGATACACTGCATATTACGTTATATTATAAGGTATTTTCAATGATACACTGCATATTACGTTATATTATAAGGTATTTTCATTGATACACTACAAATTACCATATATTATAAGGTATTTTCAATGATACACTGCATAATACGTTATATCATAAGGTATTTTCAATGATACACTGCATATTACGTTATATTATAAGGTGTTTTCAATGATACACTGCATAATACGTTATATCATAAGGTATTTTCAATGGTACACTGCATAATACGTTATATTATAAGGTATTTTCAATGATAACCTACTATATATTATAAGGTATTTTCAAGGGTACACTGCATATTACATAATATTATAAGGTATTTTCATTGATACACTACAAATTACCATATATTATGAGGTATTTTCAAGGGTACACTGCATATTACGTTATATTATAAGGTATTTTCAATGATAACCTACTATATATTATAAGGTATTTTCAAGGGTACACTGCATATTACATAATATTATAAGGTATTTTCATTGATACACTACAAATTACCATATATTATGAGGTATTTTCAAGGGTACACTGCATATTACGTTATATTATAAGGTATTTTCATTGATACACTACAAATTAGAATATATTATAAGGTATTATCAATGATACACTGCATAATACGTTATATCATAAGGTATTTTCAATGATACACTGCATATTACGTTATATTATAAGGTATTTTCAATGATACACTGTATATTACGTTATATTATAAGGTATTTTCATTGATACACTACAAATTACCATATATTATAAGGTATTTTCAATGATACACTGCATATTACGTTATATCATAATGTATTTTCAATGATACACTGCATATTACGTTATATTATAAGGTGTTTTCAATGATACACTGCATATTACGTTATATTATAAGGTATTTTCAATTGTAAACTACTATATATCATAAGGTATTTTCAATGATACACTGCATATTATGATATATTATAAGGTATTTTCAAGGATACTCTGCATATTACGTGATATTATAAGGTGTTTTCAATGTTACACTGCATACTACGTTATATTATAAGGTATTTTCAATGATACACTGTATATTACGTTATATTATAAGGTATTTTCATTGATACACTACAAATTACCATATATTATGAGGTATTTTCAAGGGTACACTGCATATTACGTTATATTATAAGGTATTTTCATTGATACACTACAAATTAGAATATATTATAAGGTATTTTCAATGATACACTGCATAATACGTTATATCATAAGGTATTTTCAATGATACACTGCATATTACGTTATATTATAAGGTATTTTCAATGATACACTGCATATTACGTTATATTATAAGGTATTTTCAATTGTAAACTACTATATATCATAAGGTATTTTCAATGATACACTGCATATTACGTTATATTGTAAGGTATTTTCAATGATACATTGCATATTACGTTATAGTATAAGGTATTTTCAATGATACACTGCATATTACGTTATATTATAAGGTATTTTCAATGATACACTTCAAATTACGATATATTATAAGGTATTTTCAATGATACACTGCATATTACGTTATATTATAAGGCATTTTCATTGATTCACTACAAATTACCATATATTATAAGGTATTTCCAATGATACACTGCATTTTACGTTATATTATAAGGTATTTTCAATGATACACTGCATATTACGTTATATTATAAGGTATTTTCAATGATAAACTGCATATTATGGTATATTATAAGGTATTTTCAATGATACACTGCATATTACGTTATATTAATATATAAGGTATTTTCAATGACACACTGCATATTACGTTATATTATAAGGTATTTTCAATGATACACTGCATATTACGATATATTATATGGTATTTTCAATGATACACTGCATATTATGATATATTATAAGGTATTTTCAATGATACACTGCATACTACGTTATATTATAAGGTATTTTCAATGATACACTGTATATTACGTTATATTATAAGGTATTTTCAATGATACACTGCATATTACGTTATATTATAAGGTATTTTCAATGATACACTGAATATTACGTTATATTATAAGGTATTTTCAATGATACACTTCATATTACGTTATATTATAAGGTATTTTCATTGATACACTGCAAATTACCATATATTATAAGGTATTTTCATTGATACACTACAAATTACCATATATTATCAGGTATTTTCAATGATACACTGCATATTACGTTATATCATAGGGTATATTCAATGATACTCTGCATATTACGTTATATTATATGGTATTTTCAATGATACACTGCATATTACGTTATATCATAATGTATTTTCAATGATACACTGCATAATACGTTATATTATAAGGTATTTTCAATGATAAACTACTATATATTATAAGGTATTTTCAAGGTTACACTGCATATTACGTTATATTATAAGGTATTTTCAATGATACACTGTATATTACGTTATATTATAAGGTATTTTCATTGATACACTACAAATTACCATATATTATAAGGTATTTTCAATGATACACTGCATATTACGTTATATCATAATGTATTTTCAATGATACACTGCATAATACGTTATATTATAAGGTATTTTCAATGATAAACTACTATATATTATAAGGTATTTTCAAGGGTACACTGCATATTACGTTATATTATAAGGTATTTTCAATGATACACTGCATATTACGTTATATTATAAGGTATTTTCATTGATACACTACAAATTACCATATATTATGAGGTATTTTCAAGGGTACACTGCATATTACGTTATATTATAAGGTATTTTCATTGATACACTACAAATTAGAATATATTATAAGGTATTTTCAATGATACACTGCATAATACGTTATATCATAAGGTATTTTCAATGATACACTGCATATTACGTTATATTATAAGGTATTTTCAATGATACACTGCATATTACGTTATATTATAAGGTATTTTCAATTGTAAACTACTATATATCATAAGGTATTTTCAATGATACACTGCATATTACGTTATATTGTAAGGTATTTTCAATGATACATTGCATATTACGTTATAGTATAAGGTATTTTCAATGATACACTGCATATTACGTTATATTATAAGGTATTTTCAATGATACACTTCAAATTACGATATATTATAAGGTATTTTCAATGATACACTGCATATTACGTTATATTATAAGGCATTTTCATTGATTCACTACAAATTACCATATATTATAAGGTATTTCCAATGATACACTGCATATTACGTTATATTATAAGGTATTTTCAATGATACACTGCATATTACGTTATATTATAAGGTATTTTCAATGATAAACTGCATATTATGGTATATTATAAGGTATTTTCAATGATACACTGCATATTACGTTATATTAATATATAAGGTATTTTCAATGACACACTGCATATTACGTTATATTATAAGGTATTTTCAATGATACACTGCATATTACGATATATTATATGGTATTTTCAATGATACACTGCATATTATGATATATTATAAGGTATTTTCAATGATACACTGCATACTACGTTATATTATAAGGTATTTTCAATGATACACTGCATATTACGTTATATTATAAGGTATTTTCAATGATACACTGCATATTACGTTATATTATAAGGTATTTTCAATGATACACTGCATATTACGTTATATTATAAGGTATTTTCAATGATACACTTCATATTACGTTATATTATAAGGTATTTTCATTGATACACTACAAATTACCATATATTATAAGGTATTTTCATTGATACACTACAAATTACCATATATTATCAGGTATTTTCAATGATACACTGCATATTACGTTATATCATAGGGTATATTCAATGATACTCTGCATATTACGTTATATTATATGGTATTTTCAATGGTAAACTACTACATATTACAAGGTATTTTCAATGATACACTGCATATTACGTTATATTATAAGCTATTTTCAATGACACACTGCATATTACGTTATATTATAAGGTATTTTCAATGATATACTGCATATTACGATATATTATATGGTATTTTCAATGATACACTGCATATTACGTTATATCATAAGGTATTTTTATTGATACACTACAAATTACGATATATTATAAGGTATTTTCAATGATAAACTACTATATATTATAAGGTATTTTCAATGATAAACTACTATATATTATAAGGTATTTTCAATGATAAACTACTATATATTATAAGGTATTTTCAATGATACACTGCATACTACGTTATATTATAAGGTATTTTCAATGATACACTGTATATTACGTTATATTATAAGGTATTTTCAATGATACACTGAATATTACGTTATATTATAAGGTATTTTCAATGATACACTTCATATTACGTTATATTATAAGGTATTTTCATTGATACACTACAAATTACCATATATTATAAGGTATTTTCATTGATACACTACAAATTATCATATATTATCAGGTATTTTCAATGATACACTGCATATTACGTTATATCATAAGGTATATTCAATGATACTCTGCATATTACGTTATATTATATGGTATTTTCAATGGTAAACTACTACATATTACAAGGTATTTTCAATGATACACTGCATATTACGTTATATTATAAGCTATTTTCAATGACACACTGCATATTACGTTATATCATAAGGTATTTTCAATGATATACTGCATATTACGATATATTATATGGTATTTTCAATGATACACTGCATATTACGTTATATCATAAGGTATTTTTATTGATACACTACAAATTACGATATATTATAAGGTATTTTCAATGATAAACTACTATATATTATAAGGTATTTTCAATGATAAACTACTATATATTATAAGGTATTTTCAATGATAAACTACTATATATTATAAGGTATTTTCAATGATACACTGCATATTACGTTATATTATAAGGTATTTTCAATGATACACTACAAATTACCATATATTATAAGGTATTTTCAATGATAAACTGCATATTATGATATATTATAAGGTATTTTCAATGATACACTGCATATTACGTTATATTATAAGGTATTTTCAATGGTAAACTACTATATATTATAAGGTATTTTCAATGATACACTGCATATTACGTGATATTATAAGGTGTTTTCAATGTTACACTGCATACTACGTTATATTATAAGGTATTTTCAATGATACACTGTATATTACGTTATATTATAAGGTATTTTCATTGATACACTACAAATTACCATAGATTATAAGGTATTTTCAATGATACACTGCATATTACGTTAAATCATAATGTATTTTCAATGATACACTGCATAATACGTTATATTATAAGGTATTTTCAATGATAAACTACTATATATTATAAGGTATTTTCAAGGGTACACTGCATATTACGTTATATTATAAGGTATTTTCATTGATACACTACAAATTACCTTATATTATATGGTATTTTCAATGATACACTGCATATTACGTTATATCATAAGGTATTTTCATTGATACACTACAAATTACGATATATTATAAGGTATTTTCAATGATACACTGTATATTACGTTATATTATAAGGTATTTTCATTGATACACTACAAATTACCATATATTATAAGGTATTTTCAATGATACACTGCATAATACGTTATATCATAAGGTATTTTCAATGATACACTGCATATTACGTTATATTATAAGGTGTTTTCAATGATACACTGCATATTACGTTATATTATAAGGTATTTTCAATTGTAAACTACTATATATCATAAGGTATTTTCAATGATACACTGCATATTATGATATATTATAAGGTATTTTCAATGATACACTGCATATTACGTTATATTACAAGGTATTTTCAATGATAAACTACTATATATTATAAGGTATTTTCAATGATACTCTGCATATTACGTGATATTATAAGGTGTTTTCAATGTTACACTGCATACTACGTTATATTATAAGGTATTTTCAATGATACACTGTATATTACGTTATATTATAAGGTATTTTCATTGATACACTACAAATTACCATATATTATAAGGTATTTTCAATGATACACTGCATATTACGTTATATCATAATGTATTTTCAATGATACACTGCATAATACGTTATATTATAAGGTATTTTCAATGATAAACTACTATATATTATAAGGTATTTTCAAGGGTACACTGCATATTACGTTATATTATAAGGTATTTTCATTGATACACTACAAATTACCATATATTATATGGTATTTTCAATGATACACTGCATATTACGTTATATCATAAGGTATTTTCATTGATACACTACAAATTACGATATATTATAAGGTATTTTCAATGATACACTGTATATTACGTTATATTATAAGGTATTTTCATTGATACACTACAAATTACCATATATTATAAGGTATTTTCAATGATACACTGTATAATACGTTATATCATAAGGTATTTTCAATGATACACTGCATATTACGTTATATTATAAGGTGTTTTCAATGATACACTGCATATTACGTTATATTATAAGGTATTTTCAATTGTAAACTACTATATATCATAAGGTATTTTCAATGATACACTGCATATTATGATATATTATAAGGTATTTTCAATGATACACTGCATATTACGTTATATTACAAGGTATTTTCAATGATAAACTACTATATATTATAAGGTATTTTCATTGATACACTACAAATTACCATATATTATAAGGTATTTTCAATGATACACTGCATATTACGTTATATCATAATGTATTTTCAATGATACACTGCATAATACGTTATATTATAAGGTATTTTCAATGATAAACTACTATATATTATAAGGTATTTTCAAGGGTACACTGCATATTACGTTATATTATAAGGTATTTTCATTGATACACTACAAATTACCATATATTATATGGTATTTTCAATGATACACTGCATATTACGTTATATCATAAGGTATTTTCATTGATACACTACAAATTACGATATATTATAAGGTATTTTCAATGATACACTGTATATTACGTTATATTATAAGGTATTTTCATTGATACACTACAAATTACCATATATTATAAGGTATTTTCAATGATACACTGCATAATACGTTATATCATAAGGTATTTTCAATGATACACTGCATATTACGTTATATTATAAGGTGTTTTCAATGATACACTGCATATTACGTTATATTATAAGGTATTTTCAATTGTAAACTACTATATATCATAAGGTATTTTCAATGATACACTGCATATTATGATATATTATAAGGTATTTTCAATGATACACTGCATATTACGTTATATTACAAGGTATTTTCAATGATAAACTACTATATATTATAAGGTATTTTCAATGATACTCTGCATATTACGTGATATTATAAGGTGTTTTCAATGTTACACTGCATACTACGCTATATTATAAGGTATTTTCAATGATACACTGTATATTACGTTATATTATAAGGTATTTTCATTGATACACTACAAATTACCATATATTATAAGGTATTTTCAATGATACACTGCATATTACGTTATATCATAATGTATTTTCAATGATACACTGCATAATACGTTATATTATAAGGTATTTTCAATGATAAACTACTATATATTATAAGGTATTTTCAAGGGTACACTGCATATTACGTTATATTATAAGGTATTTTCATTGATACACTACAAATTACCATATATTATATGGTATTTTCAATGATACACTGCATATTACGTTATATCATAAGGTATTTTCATTGATACACTACAAATTACGATATATTATAAGGTATTTTCAATGATACACTGTATATTACGTTATATTATAAGGTATTTTCATTGATACACTACAAATTACCATATATTATAATGTATTTTCAATGATACACTGTATAATACGTTATATCATAAGGTATTTTCAATGATACACTGCATATTACGTTATATTATAAGGTGTTTTCAATGATACACTGCATATTACGTTATATTATAAGGTATTTTCAATTGTAAACTACTATATATCATAAGGTATTTTCAATGATACACTGCATATTATGATATATTATAAGGTATTTTCAATGATACACTGCATATTACGTTATATTACAAGGTATTTTCAATGATAAACTACTATATATTATAAGGTATTTTCATTGATACACTACAAATTACCATATATTATAAGGTATTTTCAATGATACACTGCATATTACGTTATATCATAATGTATTTTCAATGACACACTGCATAATACGTTATATTATAAGGTATTTTCAATGATAAACTACTATATATTATAAGGTATTTTCAATGATACACTGCATATTACGTTATATCATAAGGTATTTTTATTGATACACTACAAATTACGATATATTATAAGGTATTTTCAATGATAAACTACTATATATTATAAGGTATTTTCAATGATAAACTACTATATATTATAAGGTATTTTCAATGATAAACTACTAAATATTATAAGGTATTTTCAATGATACACTGCATATTACGTTATATTATAAGGTATTTTCAATGATACACTGCATATAACGTTATATTATAAGGTATTTTCAATGATACACTGCATATTACGATATATTATATGGTGTTTTCAATGATACACTCAATATTACGTAATATTACAAGGTATTTTCAATGATACACTGAATATTACGTTATATTATAAGGTATTTTCAATTGTAAACTACTATATATCATAAGGTATTTTCAATGATACACTGCATATTACGTTATATTAAAAGGTATTTTCAATGACACACTGCATATTACGTTATATTATAAGGTATTTGCAATGATACACTGCATATTACGTTATATCATAAAGTATTTTCATTGATACACCACAAATTACGATATATTATAAGGTATTTTCAATGATATACTGCATATTACGATATATTATAAGGTATTTTCAATGATAAACTACTATATATTACAAGGTATTTTCAATGATACACTGCATATTACGTTATATTATAAGGTATTTTCAATGATACACAGCATATTACGTTATATTATAAGGTATTTTCAATGACACACTGCATATTACGTTATATTATAATGTATTTTCAATGATATACTGCATATTACGATATATTATAAGGTATTTTCAATGATAAACTACTATATATTACAAGGTATTTTCAATGATACACTGCATATTACGTTATATTATAAGGTATTTTCAATGACACACTGCATATTACGTTATATTATAAGGTATTTTCAATGATATACTGCATATTACGATATATTATATGGTATTTTCAATGATACACTGCATATTACGTTATATTATAAGGTATTTTCAATTGTAAACTACTATATATCATAAGGTATTTTCAATGATACACTGCATATTATGATATATTATAAGGTATTTTCAATGATACACTGCATATTACGTTATATTACAAGGTATTTTCAATGATAAACTACTATATATTATAAGGTATTTTCAATGATACTCTGCATATTACGTGATATTATAAGGTGTTTTCAATGTTACACTGCATACTACGTTATATTATAAGGTATTTTCAATGATACACTGCATAATACGTTATATCATAAGGTATTTTCAATGATACACTGCATATTACGTTATATTATAAGGTGTTTTCAATGATACACTGCATAATACGTTATATCATAAGGTATTTTCAATGGTACACTGCATATTACGTTATATTATAAGGTGTTTTCAATGATACACTGCATATTACGTTATATTATAAGGTATTTTCAATGATACACTGCATATTACGTTATATTATAAGGTATTTTCATTGATACACTACAAATTACCATATATTATAAGGTATTTTCAATGATACACTGCATAATACGTTATATCATAAGGTATTTTCAATGATACACTGCATATTACGTTATATTATAAGGTGTTTTCAATGATACACTGCATAATACGTTATATCATAAGGTATTTTCAATGGTACACTGCATAATACGTTATATTATAAGGTATTTTCAATGATAACCTACTATATATTATAAGGTATTTTCAAGGGTACACTGCATATTACATAATATTATAAGGTATTTTCATTGATACACTACAAATTACCATATATTATGAGGTATTTTCAAGGGTACACTGCATATTACGTTATATTATAAGGTATTTTCAATGATAACCTACTATATATTATAAGGTATTTTCAAGGGTACACTGCATATTACATAATATTATAAGGTATTTTCATTGATACACTACAAATTACCATATATTATGAGGTATTTTCAAGGGTACACTGCATATTACGTTATATTATAAGGTATTTTCATTGATACACTACAAATTAGAATATATTATAAGGTATTATCAATGATACACTGCATAATACGTTATATCATAAGGTATTTTCAATGATACACTGCATATTACGTTATATTATAAGGTATTTTCAATGATACACTGTATATTACGTTATATTATAAGGTATTTTCATTGATACACTACAAATTACCATATATTATAAGGTATTTTCAATGATACACTGCATATTACGTTATATCATAATGTATTTTCAATGATACACTGCATATTACGTTATATTATAAGGTGTTTTCAATGATACACTGCATATTACGTTATATTATAAGGTATTTTCAATTGTAAACTACTATATATCATAAGGTATTTTCAATGATACACTGCATATTATGATATATTATAAGGTATTTTCAAGGATACTCTGCATATTACGTGATATTATAAGGTGTTTTCAATGTTACACTGCATACTACGTTATATTATAAGGTATTTTCAATGATACACTGTATATTACGTTATATTATAAGGTATTTTCATTGATACACTACAAATTACCATATATTATGAGGTATTTTCAAGGGTACACTGCATATTACGTTATATTATAAGGTATTTTCATTGATACACTACAAATTAGAATATATTATAAGGTATTTTCAATGATACACTGCATAATACGTTATATCATAAGGTATTTTCAATGATACACTGCATATTACGTTATATTATAAGGTATTTTCAATGATACACTGCATATTACGTTATATTATAAGGTATTTTCAATTGTAAACTACTATATATCATAAGGTATTTTCAATGATACACTGCATATTACGTTATATTGTAAGGTATTTTCAATGATACATTGCATATTACGTTATAGTATAAGGTATTTTCAATGATACACTGCATATTACGTTATATTATAAGGTATTTTCAATGATACACTTCAAATTACGATATATTATAAGGTATTTTCAATGATACACTGCATATTACGTTATATTATAAGGCATTTTCATTGATTCACTACAAATTACCATATATTATAAGGTATTTCCAATGATACACTGCATATTACGTTATATTATAAGGTATTTTCAATGATACACTGCATATTACGTTATATTATAAGGTATTTTCAATGATAAACTGCATATTATGGTATATTATAAGGTATTTTCAATGATACACTGCATATTACGTTATATTAATATATAAGGTATTTTCAATGACACACTGCATATTACGTTATATTATAAGGTATTTTCAATGATACACTGCATATTACGATATATTATATGGTATTTTCAATGATACACTGCATATTATGATATATTATAAGGTATTTTCAATGATACACTGCATACTACGTTATATTATAAGGTATTTTCAATGATACACTGTATATTACGTTATATTATAAGGTATTTTCAATGATACACTGCATATTACGTTATATTATAAGGTATTTTCAATGATACACTGCATATTACGTTATATTATAAGGTATTTTCAATGATACACTTCATATTACGTTATATTATAAGGTATTTTCATTGATACACTGCAAATTACCATATATTATAAGGTATTTTCATTGATACACTACAAATTACCATATATTATCAGGTATTTTCAATGATACACTGCATATTACGTTATATCATAAGGTATATTCAATGATACTCTGCATATTACGTTATATTATATGGTATTTTCAATGATACACTGCATATTACGTTATATCATAATGTATTTTCAATGATACACTGCATAATACGTTATATTATAAGGTATTTTCAATGATAAACTACTATATATTATAAGGTATTTTCAAGGTTACACTGCATATTACGTTATATTATAAGGTATTTTCAATGATACACTGTATATTACGTTATATTATAATGTATTTTCATTGATACACTACAAATTACCATATATTATAAGGTATTTTCAATGATACACTGCATATTACGTTATATCATAATGTATTTTCAATGATACACTGCATAATACGTTATATTATAAGGTATTTTCAATGATAAACTACTATATATTATAAGGTATTTTCAAGGGTACACTGCATATTACGTTATATTATAAGGTATTTTCAATGATACACTGCATATTACGTTATATTATAAGGTATTTTCATTGATACACTACAAATTACCATATATTATGAGGTATTTTCAAGGGTACACTGCATATTACGTTATATTATAAGGTATTTTCATTGATACACTACAAATTAGAATATATTATAAGGTATTTTCAATGATACACTGCATAATACGTTATATCATAAGGTATTTTCAATGATACACTGCATATTACGTTATATTATAAGGTATTTTCAATGATACACTGCATATTACGTTATATTATAAGGTATTTTCAATTGTAAACTACTATATATCATAAGGTATTTTCAATGATACACTGCATATTACGTTATATTGTAAGGTATTTTCAATGATACATTGCATATTACGTTATAGTATAAGGTATTTTCAATGATACACTGCATATTACGTTATATTATAAGGTATTTTCAATGATACACTTCAAATTACGATATATTATAAGGTATTTTCAATGATACACTGCATATTACGTTATATTATAAGGCATTTTCATTGATTCACTACAAATTACCATATATTATAAGGTATTTCCAATGATACACTGCATTTTACGTTATATTATAAGGTATTTTCAATGATACACTGCATATTACGTTATATTATAAGGTATTTTCAATGATAAACTGCATATTATGGTATATTATAAGGTATTTTCAATGATACACTGCATATTACGTTATATTAATATATAAGGTATTTTCAATGACACACTGCATATTACGTTATATTATAAGGTATTTTCAATGATACACTGCATATTACGATATATTATATGGTATTTTCAATGATACACTGCATATTATGATATATTATAAGGTATTTTCAATGATACACTGCATACTACGTTATATTATAAGGTATTTTCAATGATACACTGTATATTACGTTATATTATAAGGTATTTTCAATGATACACTGCATATTACGTTATATTATAAGGTATTTTCAATGATACACTGAATATTACGTTATATTATAAGGTATTTTCAATGATACACTGCATATTACGTTATATTATAAGGTATTTTCATTGATACACTACAAATTACCATATATTATAAGGTATTTTCATTGATACACTACAAATTACCATATATTATCAGGTATTTTCAATGATACACTGCATATTACGTTATATCATAGGGTATATTCAATGATACTCTGCATATTACGTTATATTATATGGTATTTTCAATGGTAAACTACTACATATTACAAGGTATTTTCAATGATACACTGCATATTACGTTATATTATAAGCTATTTTCAATGACACACTGCATATTACGTTATATTATAAGGTATTTTCAATGATATACTGCATATTACGATATATTATATGGTATTTTCAATGATACACTGCATATTACGTTATATTATAAGGTATTTTCAATGATACACTGCATATTACGTTATATTATAAGGTATTTTCAATGATACACTGAATATTACGTTATATTATAAGGTATTTTCAATGATACACTTCATATTACGTTATATTATAAGGTATTTTCATTGATACACTACAAATTACCATATATTATAAGGTATTTTCATTGATACACTACAAATTATCATATATTATCAGGTATTTTCAATGATACACTGCATATTACGTTATATCATAAGGTATATTCAATGATACTCTGCATATTACGTTATATTATATGGTATTTTCAATGGTAAACTACTACATATTACAAGGTATTTTCAATGATACACTGCATATTACGTTATATTATAAGCTATTTTCAATGATACACTGCATATTACGTTATATTATAAGGTATTTTCAATGATATACTGCATATTACGATATATTATATGGTATTTTCAATGATACACTGCATATTACGTTATATCATAAGGTATTTTTATTGATACACTACAAATTACGATATATTATAAGGTATTTTCAATGATAAACTACTATATATTATAAGGTATTTTCAATGATAAACTACTATATATTATAAGGTATTTTCAATGATAAACTACTATATATTATAAGGTATTTTCAATGATACACTGCATATTACGTTATATTATAAGGTATTTTCAATGATACACTACAAATTACCATATATTATAAGGTATTTTCAATGATAAACTGCATATTATGATATATTATAAGGTATTTTCAATGATACACTGCATATTACGTTATATTATAAGGTATTTTCAATGATAAACTACTATATATTATAAGGTATTTTCAATGATACACTGCATATTACGTGATATTATAAGGTGTTTTCAATGTTACACTGCATACTACGTTATATTATAAGGTATTTTCAATGATACACTGTATATTACGTTATATTATAAGGTATTTTCATTGATACACTACAAATTACCATAGATTATAAGGTATTTTCAATGATACACTGCATATTACGTTAAATCATAATGTATTTTCAATGATACACTGCATAATACGTTATATTATAAGGTATTTTCAATGATAAACTACTATATATTATAAGGTATTTTCAAGGGTACACTGCATATTACGTTATATTATAAGGTATTTTCATTGATACACTACAAATTACCATATATTATATGGTATTTTCAATGATACACTGCATATTACGTTATATCATAAGGTATTTTCATTGATACACTACAAATTACGATATATTATAAGGTATTTTCAATGATACACTGTATATTACGTTATATTATAAGGTATTTTCATTGATACACTACAAATTACCATATATTATAAGGTATTTTCAATGATACACTGCATAATACGTTATATCATAAGGTATTTTCAATGATACACTGCATATTACGTTATATTATAAGGTGTTTTCAATGATACACTGCATATTACGTTATATTATAAGGTATTTTCAATTGTAAACTACTATATATCATAAGGTATTTTCAATGATACACTGCATATTATGATATATTATAAGGTATTTTCAATGATACACTGCATATTACGTTATATTACAAGGTATTTTCAATGATAAACTACTATATATTATAAGGTATTTTCAATGATACTCTGCATATTACGTGATATTATAAGGTGTTTTCAATGTTACACTGCATACTACGCTATATTATAAGGTATTTTCAATGATACACTGTATATTACGTTATATTATAAGGTATTTTCATTGATACACTACAAATTACCATATATTATAAGGTATTTTCAATGATACACTGCATATTACGTTATATCATAATGTATTTTCAATGATACACTGCATAATACGTTATATTATAAGGTATTTTCAATGATAAACTACTATATATTATAAGGTATTTTCAAGGGTACACTGCATATTACGTTATATTATAAGGTATTTTCATTGATACACTACAAATTACCATATATTATAAGGTATTTTCAATGATACACTGCATATTACGTTATATCATAAGGTATTTTCATTGATACACTACAAATTACGATATATTATAAGGTATTTTCAATGATACACTGTATATTACGTTATATTATAAGGTATTTTCATTGATACACTACAAATTACCATATATTATAAGGTATTTTCAATGATACACTGTATAATACGTTATATCATAAGGTATTTTCAATGATACACTGCATATTACGTTATATTATAAGGTGTTTTCAATGATACACTGCATATTACGTTATATTATAAGGTATTTTCAATTGTAAACTACTATATATCATAAGGTATTTTCAATGATACACTGCATATTATGATATATTATAAGGTATTTTCAATGATACACTGCATATTACGTTATATTACAAGGTATTTTCAATGATAAACTACTATATATTATAAGGTATTTTCATTGATACACTACAAATTACCATATATTATAAGGTATTTTCAATGATACACTGCATATTACGTTATATCATAATGTATTTTCAATGATACACTGCATAATACGTTATATTATAAGGTATTTTCAATGATAAACTACTATATATTATAAGGTATTTTCAATGATACACTGCATATTACGTTATATCATAAGGTATTTTTATTGATACACTACAAATTACGATATATTATAAGGTATTTTCAATGATAAACTACTATATATTATAAGGTATTTTCAATGATAAACTACTATATATTATAAGGTATTTTCAATGATAAACTACTATATATTATAAGGTATTTTCAATGATACACTGCATATTACGTTATATTATAAGGTATTTTCAATGATACACTACAAATTACCATATATTATAAGGTATTTTCAATGATAAACTGCATATTATGATATATTATAAGGTATTTTCAATGATACACTGCATATTACGTTATATTATAAGGTATTTTCATTGATACACTACAAATTACCATAGATTATAAGGTATTTTCAATGATACACTGCATATTACGTTAAATCATAATGTATTTTCAATGATACACTGCATAATACGTTATATTATAAGGTATTTTCAATGATAAACTACTATATATTATAAGGTATTTTCAAGGGTACACTGCATATTACGTTATATTATAAGGTATTTTCATTGATACACTACAAATTACCATATATTATAAGGTATTTTCAATGATACACTGCATAATACGTTATATCATAAGGTATTTTCAATGATACACTGCATATTACGTTATATTATAATGTGTTTTCAATGATAAACTGCATATTATGGTATATTATAAGGTATTTTCATTGATACACTACAAATTACCATATATTATATGGTATTTTCAATGATACACTGCATAATACGTTATATCATAAGGTATTTTCAATGATACACTGCATATTACGTTATATTATAAGGTATTTTCAATGATACACTACATATTACCATATATTATAAGGTATTTTCAATGATACACTGCATATTACGTGATATTATAAGGTGTTTTCAATGTTACACTGCATACTACGTTATATTATAAGGTATTTTCAATGATAAACTACTATATAATATAAGGTATTTTCAATGATACACTGCATATTACGTTATATTATAAGGTATTTTCAATGATACACTGCATATAACGTTATATTATAAGGTATTTTCAATGATACACTGCATAATACGTTATATCATAAGGTATTTTCAATGATACACTGCATATTACGTTATATTATAAGGTGTTTTCAATGATAAACTGCATATTATGGTATATTATAAGGTATTTTCATTGATACACTACATATTACCATATATTATAAGGTATTTTCAATGATACACTGCATATTACGTGATATTATAAGGTGTTTTCAATGTTACACTGCATACTACGTTATATTATAAGGTATTTTCAATGATAAACTACTATATATTATAAGGTATTTTCAATGATACACTGCATATTACGTTATATTATAAGGTATTTTCAATGATACACTGCATATTACGTTATATTATAAGGTATTTTCAATGATACACTGCATAATACGTTATATCATAAGGTATTTTCAATGATACACTGCATATTACGTTATATTATAAGGTGTTTTCAATGATAAACTGCATATTATGGTATATTATAAGGTATTTTCATTGATACACTACAAATTACCATATATTATATGGTATTTTCAATGATACACTGCATAATACGTTATATTATAAGGTATTTTCAATGATACACTGCATATTACGTTATATTATAAGGTATTTTCAATGATACACTACATATTACCATATATTATAAGGTATTTTCAATGATACACTGCATATTACGTGATATTATAAGGTGTTTTCAATGTTACACTGCATACTACGTTATATTATAAGGTATTTTCAATGATAAACTACTATATATTATAAGGTATTTTCAATGATACACTGCATATTACGTTATATTATAAGGTATTTTCAATGATACACTGCATATTACGTTATATTATAAGGTATTTTCAATGATACACTGCATAATACGTTATATCATAAGGTATTTTCAATGATACACTGCATATTACGTTATATTATAAGGTGTTTTCAATGATAAACTGCATATTATGGTATATTATAAGGTATTTTCATTGATACACTACAAATTACCATATATTATATGGTATTTTCAATGATACACTGCATAATACGTTATATCATAAGGTATTTTCAATGATACACTGCATATTACGTTATATTATAAGGTATTTTCAATGATACACTACATATTACCATATATTATAAGGTATTTTCAATGATACACTGCATATTACGTGATATTATAAGGTGTTTTCAATGTTACACTGCATACTACGTTATATTATAAGGTATTTTCAATGATAAACTACTATATATTATAAGGTATTTTCAATGATACACTGCATATTACGTTATATTATAAGGTATTTTCAATGATACACTGCATATAACGTTATATTATAAGGTATTTTCAATGATACACTGCATAATACGTTATATCATAAGGTATTTTCAATGATACACTGCATATTACGTTATATTATAAGGTGTTTTCAATGATAAACTGCATATTATGGTATATTATAAGGTATTTTCATTGATACACTACAAATTACCATATATTATATGGTATTTTCAATGATACACTGCATAATACGTTATATTATAAGGTATTTTCAATGATACACTGCATATTACGTTATATTATAAGGTATTTTCAATGATACACTACATATTACCATATATTATAAGGTATTTTCAATGATACACTGCATATTACGTGATATTATAAGGTGTTTTCAATGTTACACTGCATACTACGTTATATTATAAGGTATTTTCAATGATAAACTACTAAATATTATAAGGTATTTTCAATGATACACTGCATATTACGTTATATTATAAGGTATTTTCAATGATACACTGCATATAACGTTATATTATAAGGTATTTTCAATGATACACTGCATATTACGTTATATTATATGGTGTTTTCAATGATACACTCAATATTACGTAATATTACAAGGTATTTTCAATGATACACTGAATATTACGTTATATTATAAGGTATTTTCAATTGTAAACTACTATATATCATAAGGTATTTTCAATGATACACTGCATATTACGTTATATTAAAAGGTATTTTCAATGACACACTGCATATTACGTTATATTATAAGGTATTTGCAATGATACACTGCATATTACGTTATATCATAAAGTATTTTCATTGATACACCACAAATTACGATATATTATAAGGTATTTTCAATGATATACTGCATATTACGATATATTATAAGGTATTTTCAATGATAAACTACTATATATTACAAGGTATTTTCAATGATACACTGCATATTACGTTATATTATAAGGTATTTTCAATGATACACTGCATATTACGTTATATTATAAGGTATTTTCAATGACACACTGCATATTACGTTATATTATAATGTATTTTCAATGATATACTGCATATTACGATATATTATAAGGTATTTTCAATGATAAACTACTATATATTACAAGGTATTTTCAATGATACACTGCATATTACGTTATATTATAAGGTATTTTCAATGACACACTGCATATTACGTTATATTATAAGGTATTTTCAATGATATACTGCATATTACGATATATTATATGGTATTTCCAATGATACACTGCATATTACGTTATATTATAAGGTATTTTCAATTGTAAACTACTATATATCATCAGGTATTTTCAATGATACACTGCATATTATGATATATTATAAGGTATTTTCAATGATACACTGCATATTACGTTATATTACAAGGTATTTTCAATGATAAACTACTATATATTATAAGGTATTTTCAATGATACTCTGCATATTACGTGATATTATAAGGTGTTTTCAATGTTACACTGCATACTACGTTATATTATAAGGTATTTTCAATGATACACTGCATAATACGTTATATCATAAGGTATTTTCAATGATACACTGCATATTACGTTATATTATAAGGTGTTTTCAATGATACACTGCATAATACGTTATATCATAAGGTATTTTCAATGGTACACTGCATATTACGTTTTATTATAAGGTGTTTTCAATGATACACTGTATATTACGTTATATTATAAGGTATTTTCATTGATACACTACAAATTACCATATATTATAAGGTATTTTCAATGATACACTGCATAATACGTTATATCATAAGGTGTTTTCAATGATACACTGCATATTACGTTATATTATAAGGTGTTTTCAATGATACACTGCATATTACGTTATATTATAAGGTATTTTCATTTGTAAACTACTATATATCATAAGGTATTTTCAATGATACACTGCATATTATGATATATAAATAAGGTATTTTCAATGATACACTGCATATTACGTTATATTACAAGGTATTTTCAATGATAAACTACTATATATTATAAGGTATTTTCAATGATACTCTGCATATTACGTGATATTATAAGGTGTTTTCAATGTTACACTGCATACTACGTTATATTATAAGGTATTTTCAATGATACACTGCATATTACGTTATATTATAAGGTATTTTCATTGATACACTACAAATTACGATATATTATAAAGTATTTTGAATGATAAACTACTATATATTATAAGGTATTTTCAATGATAAACTACTATATATTATAAGGTATTTTCAATGATACACTGCATATTACGTTATATTATAAGGTGTTTTCAATGATACACTGCATATTACGTTATATTATAAGGTATTTTCAATGATAAACTACTATATATTATAAGGTATTTTCAATGATAAGCTACTATATATCATAATGTATTTTCAATGTTACACTGCATACTACGTTATATTATAAGGTATTTTCAATGATACACTGTATATTACGTTATATTATAAGGTATTTTCATTGATACACTACAAATTACCATATATTATAAGGTATTTTCAATGATACACTGCATAATACGTTATATTACAAGGTATTTTCAATGATAAACTACTATATATTATAAGGTATTTTCAATGATACTCTGCATATTACGTGATATTATAAGGTGTTTTCAATGTTACACTGCATACTACGTTATATTATAAGGTATTTTCAATGATACACTGCATAATACGTTATATCATAAGGTATTTTCAATGATACACTGCATATTACGTTATATTATAAGGTGTTTTCAATGATACACTGCATAATACGTTATATCATAAGGTATTTTCAATGATACACTGCATATTACGTTATATTATAAGGTGTTTTCAATGATGCACTGCATATTACGTTATATTATAAGGTATTTTCAATTGTAAACTACTATATATCATAAGGTATTTTCAATGATACACTGCATATTACGTTATATTATAAGGTATTTTCAATGATACACTGCATATTACGTTATATTATAAGGTATTTTCAATTGTAAACTACTATATATCATAAGGTATTTTCAATGATACACTGCATATTACGTTATATTATAAGGTATTTTCAATGATACACTGCATATTACGTTATATTATAAGGTATTTTCATTGATACACTACAAATTACCATATATTATAAGGTATTTTCAATGATACACTGCATAATACGTTATATCATAAGGTATTTTCAATGATACACTGCATATTACGTTATATTATAACGTGTTTTCAATGATACACTGCATAATACGTTATATCATAAGGTATTTTCAATGGTACACTGCATATTACGTTATATTATAAGGTGTTTTCAATGATACACTGCATATTACGTTATATTATAAGGTATTTTCAATTGTAAACTACTATATATCATAAGGTATTTTCAATGATACACTGCATATTACGTTATATTATAAGGTATTTTCAATGATACACTGCATATTACGTTATATTATAAGGTATTTTCATTAATACACTACAAATTACCATATATTATAAGGTATTTTCAATGATACACTGCATATTACGTGATATTATAAGGTGTTTTCAATGTTACACTGCATACTACGTTATATTATAAGGTATTTTCAATGATACACTGTATATTACGTTATATTATAAGGTATTTTCATTGATACACTACAAATTACCATATATTATAAGGTATTTTCAATGATACACTGCATAATACGTTATATCATAAGGTATTTTCAATGATAAACTACTATATATTATAAGGTATTTTCAATGACACACTGCATATTACATTATATTATAAGGTATTTTCAATTGTAAACTACTATATATCATAAGGTATTTTCAATGATACACTGCATATTACGTTATATTATAAGGTATTTTCAATGACACACTGCATATTACGTTATATTATAAGGTATTTTCTATGATATACTGCATATTACGATATATTATATGGTATTTTCAATGATACACTGCATATTACGTTATATCATAAGGTATTTTCATTGATACACTACAAATTACGATATATTATAAGGTATTTTCAATGATACACTGCATATTACGTGATATTATAAGGTGTTTTCAATGTTACACTGCATACTACGTTATATTATAAGGTATTTTCAATGATACACTGTATATTACGTTATATTATAAGGTATTTTCATTGATACACTACAAATTACCATATATTATAAGGTATTTTCAATGATACACTGCATAATACGTTATATCATAAGGTGTTTTCAATGATACACTGCATATTACGTTATATTATAAGGTGTTTTCAATGATACACTGCATATTACGTTATATTATAAGGTATTTTCAATTGTAAACTACTATATATCATAAGGTATTTTCAATGATACACTGCATATTATGATATATAAATAAGGTATTTTCAATGATACACTGCATATTACGTTATATTACAAGGTATTTTCAATGATAAACTACTATATATTATAAGGTATTTTCAATGATACTCTGCATATTACGTGATATTATAAGGTGTTTTCAATGTTACACTGCATACTACGTTATATTATAAGGTATTTTCAATGATACACTGTATATTACGTTATATTATAAGGTATTTTCATTGATACACTACAAATTACCATATATTATAAGGTATTTTCAATGATACACTGCATATTACGTTATATCATAATGTATTTTCAATGATACACGGCATAATACGTTATATTATAAGGTATTTTCAATGATAAACTACTATATATTATAAGGTATTTTCAAGGGTACACTGCATATTACGTTACATTATAAGGTATTTTCATTGATTCACTCCAAATTACCATATATTATAAGGTATTTCCAATGATACACTGCATTTTACGATATATTATAAGGTATTTTCAATGATACACTGCATATTACGTTATATTATAAGGTATTTTCATTGATACACTACAAATTACGATATATTATAAAGTATTTTGAATGATAAACTACTATATATTATAAGGTATTTTCAATGATAAACTACTATATATTATAAGGTATTTTCAATGATACACTGCATATTACGTTATATTATAAGGTGTTTTCAATGATACACTGCATATTACGTTATATTATAAGGTATTTTCAATGATAAACTACTATATATTATAAGGTATTTTCAATGATAAGCTACTATATATCATAATGTATTTTCAATGTTACACTGCATACTACGTTATATTATAAGGTATTTTCAATGATACACTGTATATTACGTTATATTATAAGGTATTTTCATTGATACACTACAAATTACCATATATTATAAGGTATTTTCAATGATACACTGCATAATACGTTATATCATAAGGTATTTTCAATGATACACTGCATATTACGTTATATTATAAGGTGTTTTCAATGATACACTGCATATTATGATATATTATAAGGTATTTTCAATGATACACTGCATATTACGTTATATTACAAGGTATTTTCAATGATAAACTACTATATATTATAAGGTATTTTCAATGATACTCTGCATATTACGTGATATTATAAGGTGTTTTCAATGTTACACTGCATACTACGTTATATTATAAGGTATTTTCAATGATACACTGCATAATACGTTATATCATAAGGTATTTTCAATGATACACTGCATATTACGTTATATTATAAGGTGTTTTCAATGATACACTGCATAATACGTTATATCATAAGGTATTTTCAATGGTACACTGCATATTACGTTATATTATAAGGTGTTTTCAATGATGCACTGCATATTACGTTATATTATAAGGTATTTTCAATTGTAAACTACTATATATCATAAGGTATTTTCAATGATACACTGCATATTACGTTATATTATAAGGTATTTTCAATGATACACTGCATATTACGTTATATTATAAGGTATTTTCAATTGTAAACTACTATATATCATAAGGTATTTTCAATGATACACTGCATATTACGTTATATTATAAGGTATTTTCAATGATACACTGCATATTACGTTATATTATAAGGTATTTTCATTGATACACTACAAATTACCATATATTATAAGGTATTTTCAATGATACACTGCATAATACGTTATATCATAAGGTATTTTCAATGATACACTGCATATTACGTTATATTATAAGGTGTTTTCAATGATACACTGCATAATACGTTATATCATAAGGTATTTTCAATGGTACACTGCATATTACGTTATATTATAAGGTGTTTTCAATGATACACTGCATATTACGTTATATTATAAGGTATTTTCAATTGTAAACTACTATATATCATAAGGTATTTTCAATGATACACTGCATATTACGTTATATTATAAGGTATTTATAATGATACACTGCATATTACGTTATATTATAAGGTATTTTCATTAATACACTACAAATTACCATATATTATAAGGTATTTTCAATGATACACTGCATATTACGTGATATTATAAGGTGTTTTCAATGTTACACTGCATACTACGTTATATTATAAGGTATTTTCAATGATACACTGCATATTACATTATATTATAAGGTATTTTCAATTGTAAACTACTATATATCATAAGGTATTTTCAATGATACACTGCATATTACGTTATATTATAAGGTATTTTCAATGACACACTGCATATTACGTTATATTATAAGGTATTTTCTATGATATACTGCATATTACGATATATTATATGGTATTTTCAATGATACACTGCATATTACGTTATATCATAAGGTATTTTCATTGATACACTACAAATTACGATATATTATAAGGTATTTTCAATGATACACTGCATATTACGTGATATTATAAGGTGTTTTCAATGTTACACTGCATACTACGTTATATTATAAGGTATTTTCAATGATACACTGTATATTACGTTATATTATAAGGTATTTTCATTGATACACTACAAATTACCATATATTATAAGGTATTTTCAATGATACACTGCATAATACGTTATATCATAAGGTGTTTTCAATGATACACTGCATATTACGTTATATTATAAGGTGTTTTCAATGATACACTGCATATTACGTTATATTATAAGGTATTTTCAATTGTAAACTACTATATATCATAAGGTATTTTCAATGATACACTGCATATTATGATATATAAATAAGGTATTTTCAATGATACACTGCATATTACGTTATATTACAAGGTATTTTCAATGATAAACTACTATATATTATAAGGTATTTTCAATGATACTCTGCATATTACGTGATATTATAAGGTGTTTTCAATGTTACACTGCATACTACGTTATATTATAAGGTATTTTCAATGATACACTGTATATTACGTTATATTATAAGGTATTTTCATTGATACACTACAAATTACCATATATTATAAGGTATTTTCAATGATACACTGCATATTACGTTATATCATAATGTATTTTCAATGATACACGGCATAATACGTTATATTATAAGGTATTTTCAATGATAAACTACTATATATTATAAGGTATTTTCAAGGGTACACTGCATATTACGTTACATTATAAGGTATTTTCATTGATTCACTACAAATTACCATATATTATAAGGTATTTCCAATGATACACTGCATTTTACGATATATTATAAGGTATTTTCAATGATACACTGCATATTACGTTATATTATAAGGTATTTTCATTGATACACTACAAATTACGATATATTATAAAGTATTTTGAATGATAAACTACTATATATTATAAGGTATTTTCAATGATAAACTACTATATATTATAAGGTATTTTCAATGATAAGCTACTATATATCATAATGTATTTTCAATGTTACACTGCATACTACGTTATATTATAAGGTATTTTCAATGATACACTGTATATTACGTTATATTATAAGGTATTTTCATTGATACACTACAAATTACCATATATTATAAGGTATTTTCAATGATACACTGCATATTACTTTATATTATAAGGTATTTTCAATGATACACTGCATATTACGTTATATTATAAGGTGTTTTCAATGATACACTGCATATTATGATATATTATAAGGTATTTTCAATGATACACTGCATATTACGTTATATTACAAGGTATTTTCAATGATAAACTACTATATATTATAAGGTATTTTCAATGATACTCTGCATATTACGTGATATTATAAGGTGTTTTCAATGTTACACTGCATACTACTTTATATTATAAGGTATTTTCAATGATACACTGCATAATACGTTATATCATAAGGTATTTTCAATGATACACTGCATATTACGTTATATTATAAGGTGTTTTCAATGATACACTGCATAATACGTTATATCATAAGGTATTTTCAATGGTACACTGCATATTACGTTATATTATAAGGTGTTTTCAATGATGCACTGCATATTACGTTATATTATAAGGTATTTTCAATTGTAAACTACTATATATCATAAGGTATTTTCAATGATACACTGCATATTACGTTATATTATAAGGTATTTTCAATGATACACTGCATATTACGTTATATTATAAGGTATTTTCATTGATACACTACAAATTACCATATATTATAAGGTATTTTCAATGATACACTGCATAATACGTTATATCATAAGGTATTTTCAATGATACACTGCATATTACGTTATATTATAAGGTGTTTTCAATGATACACTGCATAATACGTTATATCATAAGGTATTTTCAATGGTACACTGCATATTACGTTATATTATAAGGTGTTTTCAATGATACACTGCATATTACGTTATATTATAAGGTATTTTCAATTGTAAACTACTATATATCATAAGGTATTTTCAATGATACACTGCATAATACGTTATATCATAAGGTATTTTCAATGATAAACTACTATATATTATAAGGTATTTTCAATGATACACTGCATATTACATTATATTATAAGGTATTTTCAATTGTAAACGACTATATATCATAAGGTATTTTCAATGATACACTGCATATTACGTTATATTATAAGGTATTTTCAATGATACACTGCATATTACGTTATATTATAAGGTATTTTCAATGACACACTGCATATTACGTTATATTATAAGGTATTTTCTATGATATACTGCATATTACGATATATTATATGGTATATTCAATGATACACTGCATATTACGTTATATCATAAGGTATTTTCATTGATACACTACAAATTACGATATATTATAAGGTATTTTCAATGATACACTGTATATTACGTTATATTATAAGGTATTTTCATTGATACACTACAAATTACCATATATTATAAGGTATTTTCAATGATACACTGCATATTACGTCATATTATAAGGTGTTTTCAATGTTACACTGCATACTACGTTATATTATAAGGTATTTTCAATGATACACTGTATATTACGTTATATTATAAGGTATTTTCATTGATACACTACAAATTACCATATATTATAAGGTATTTTCAATGATACACTGCATAATACGTTATATCATAAGGTATTTTCAATGATACACTGCATATTACGTTATATTATAAGGTGTTTTCAATGATACACTGCATATTACGTTATATTATAAGGTATTTTCAATTGTAAACTACTATATATCATAAGGTATTTTCAATGATACACTGCATATTATGATATATTATAAGGTATTTTCAATGATACACTGCATATTACGTTATATTACAAGGTATTTTCAATGATAAACTACTATATATTATAAGGTATTTTCAATGATACTCTGCATATTACGTGATATTATAAGGTGTTTTCAATGTTACACTGCATACTACGTTATATTATAAGGTATTTTCAATGATACACTGTATATTACGTTATATTATAAGGTATTTTCATTGATACACTACAAATTACCATATATTATAAGGTATTTTCAATGATACACTGCATATTACGTTATATCATAATGTATTTTCAATGATACACTGCATAATACGTTATATTATAAGGTATTTTCAATGATAAACTACTATATATTATAAGGTATTTTCAAGGGTACACTGCATATTACGTTACATTATAAGGTATTTTCATTGATTCACTACAAATTACCATATATTATAAGGTATTTCCAATGATACACTGCATTTTACGTTATATTATAAGGTATTTTCAATGATACACTGCATATTACGTTATATTATAAGGTATTTTCATTGATACACTACAAATTACGATATATTATAAAGTATTTTGAATGATAAACTACTATATATTATAAGGTATTTTCAATGATAAACTACTATATATTATATGGTATTTTCAATGATACACTGCATATTACGTTATATTATAAGGTATTTTCAATGATAAACTACTATATATTATAAGGTATTTTCAATGATACACTGCATATTACGTGATATTATAAGGTGTTTTCAATGTTACACTGCGTACTACGTTATATTATAAGGTATTTTCAATGATACACTGTATATTACGTTATATTATAAGGTATATTCAATGATAAACTACTATATATTATAAGGTATTTTCAAGGGTACACTGCATATTACGTTATATCATAATGTATTTTCAATGATACACTGCATAATACGTTATAGTATAAGGCATTTTCAATGATAAACTTCAAATTACGATATATTATAAGGTATTTTCAATGATACTCTGCATATTACGTTATATTATAAGGTATTTTCAATGGTAAACTACTATATATTACAAGGTATTTTCAATGATACACTGCATATTACGTTACATTATAAGGTATATTCAATGACACACTGTATATTACGTTATATTATAAGGTATTTTCAATGATATACTGCATATTACGATATATTATATGGTATTTTCAATGATACACTGTATATTACGTTATATTATAAGGTATTTTCATTGATACACTACAAATTACCATATATTATAAGGTATTTTCAATGATACACTGCATAATACGTTATATCATAAGGTATTTTCAATGATACACTGCATATTACGTTATATTATAAGGTGTTTTCAATGATACACTGCATATTACGTTATATTATAAGGTATTTTCAATTGTAAACTACTATATATCATAAGGTATTTTCAATGATACACTGCATATTATGATATATTATAAGGTATTTTCAATGATACACTGCATATTACGTTATATTACAAGGTATTTTCAATGATAAACTACTATATATTATAAGGTATTTTCAATGATACTCTGCATATTACGTGATATTATAAGGTGTTTTCAATGTTACACTGCATACTACGTTATATTATAAGGTATTTTCAATGATACACTGTATATTACGTTATATTATAAGGTATTTTCATTGATACACTACAAATTACCATATATTATAAGGTATTTTCAATGATACACTGCATAATACGTTATATCATAAGGTATTTTCAATGATACACTGCATATTACGTTATATTATAAGGTATTTTCAATGATACACTGCATATTACGTTATATTATAAGGTATTTTCATTGATACACTACAAATTACCATATATTATAAGGTATTTTCAATGATACACTGCATAATACGTTATATCATAAGGTATTTTCAATGATACACTGCATATTACGTTATATTATAAGGTGTTTTCAATGATACACTGCATAATACGTTATATCATAAGGTATTTTCAATGGTACACTGCATATTACGTTATATTATAAGGTGTTTTCAATGATACACTGCATATTACGTTATATTATAAGGTATTTTCAATTGTAAACTACTATATATCATAAGGTATTTTCAATGATACACTGCATATTACGTTATATTATAAGGTATTTTCAATGATACACTGCATATTACGTTATATTATAAGGTATTTTCATTGATACACTACAAATTACCATATATTATAAGGTATTTTCAATGATACACTGCATATTACGTGATATTATAAGGTGTTTTCAATGTTACACTGCATACTACGTTATATTATAAGGTATTTTCAATGATACACTGTATATTACGTTATATTATAAGGTATTTTCATTGATACACTACAAATTACCATATATTATAAGGTATTTTCAATGATACACTGCATAATACGTTATATCATAAGGTATTTTCAATGATAAACTACTATATATTATAAGGTATTTTCAATGATACACTGCATATTACATTATATTATAAGGTATTTTCAATTGTAAACGACTATATATCATAAGGTATTTTCAATGATACACTGCATATTACGTTATATTATAAGGTATTTTCAATGATACACTGCATATTACGTTATATTATAAGGTATTTTCAATGACACACTGCATATTACGTTATATTATAAGGTATTTTCTATGATATACTGCATATTACGATATATTATATGGTATATTCAATGATACACTGCATATTACGTTATATCATAAGGTATTTTCATTGATACACTACAAATTACGATATATTATAAGATATTTTCAATGATACACTGTATATTACGTTATATTATAAGGTATTTTCATTGATACACTACAAATTACCATATATTATAAGGTATTTTCAATGATACACTGCATATTACGTGATATTATAAGGTGTTTTCAATGTTACACTGCATACTACGTTATATTATAAGGTATTTTCAATGATACACTGTATATTACGTTATATTATAAGGTATTTTCATTGATACACTACAAATTACCATATATTATAAGGTATTTTCAATGATACACTGCATAATACGTTATATCATAAGGTATTTTCAATGATACACTGCATATTACGTTATATTATAAGGTGTTTTCAATGATACACTGCATATTACGTTATATTATAAGGTATTTTCAATTGTAAACTACTATATATCATAAGGTATTTTCAATGATACACTGCATATTATGATATATTATAAGGTATTTTCAATGATACACTGCATATTACGTTATATTATAAGGTATTTTCAATGATAAACTACTATATATTATAAGGTATTTTCAATGATACTCTGCATATTACGTGATATTATAAGGTGTTTTCAATGTTACACTGCATACTACGTTATATTATAAGGTATTTTCAATGATACACTGTATATTACGTTATATTATAAGGTATTTTCATTGATACACTACAAATTACCATATATTATAAGGTATTTTCAATGATACACTGCATAATACGTTATATCATAAGGTATTTTCAATGATACACTGAATATTACGTTATATTATAAGGTGTTTTCAATGATACACTGCATATTACGTTATATTATAAGGTATTTTCAATTGTAAACTACTATATATCATAAGGTATTTTCAATGATACACTGCATATTATGATATATTATAAGGTATTTTCAATGATACACTGCATATTACGTTATATTACAAGGTATTTTCAATGATAAACTACTATATATTATAAGGTATTTTCAATGATACTCTGCATATTACGTGATATTATAAGGTGTTTTCAATGTTACACTGCATACTACGTTATATTATAAGGTATTTTCAATGATACACTGTATATTACGTTATATTATAAGGTATTTTCATTGATACACTACAAATTACCATATATTATAAGGTATTTTCATTGATACACTGCATATTACGTTATATCATAATGTATTTTCAATGATACACTGCATAATACGTTATATTATAAGGTATTTTCAATGATAAACTACTATATATTATAAGGTATTTTCAAGGGTACACTGCATATTACGTTACATTATAAGGTATTTTCATTGATTCACTACAAATTACCATATATTATAAGGTATTTCCAATGATACACTGCATTTTACGTTATATTATAAGGTATTTTCAATGATACACTGCATATTACGTTATATTATAAGGTATTTTCATTGATACACTACAAATTACGATATATTATAAAGTATTTTCAATGATAAACTACTATATATTATAAGGTATTTTCAATGATAAACTACTATATATTATATGGTATTTTCAATGATACACTGCATATTACGTTATATTATAAGGTATTTTCAATGATAAACTACTATATATTATAAGGTATTTTCAATGATACACTGCATATTACGTGATATTATAAGGTGTTTTCAATGTTACACTGCGTACTACGTTATATTATAAGGTATTTTCAATGATACACTGTATATTACGTTATATTATAAGGTATATTCAATGATAAACTACTATATATTATAAGGTATTTTCAAGGGTACACTGCATATTACGTTATATCATAATGTATTTTCAATGATACACTGCATAATACGTTATAGTATAAGGTATTTTCAATGATAAACTTCAAATTACGATATATTATAAGGTATTTTCAATGATACTCTGCATATTACGTTATATTATAAGGTATTTTCAATGGTAAACTACTATATATTACAAGGTATTTTCAATGATACACTGCATATTACGTTACATTATAAGGTATATTCAATGACACACTGTATATTACGTTATATTATAAGGTATTTTCAATGATATACTGCATATTACGATATATTATATGGTATTTTCAATGATACACTGTATATTACGTTATATTATAAGGTATTTTCATTGATACACTACAAATTACCATATATTATAAGGTATTTTCAATGATACACTGCATAATACGTTATATCATAAGGTATTTTCAATGATACACTGCATATTACGTGATATTATAAGGTGTTTTCAATGTTACACTGCATACTACGTTATATTATAAGGTATTTTCAATGATACACTGTATATTACGTTATATTATAACGTATTTTCATTGATACACTACAAATTACCATATATTATAAGGTATTTTCAATGATACACTGCATAATACGTTATATCATAAGGTATTTTCAATGATACACTGAATATTACGTTATATTATAAGGTGTTTTCAATGATACACTGCATATTACGTTATATTATAAGGTATTTTCAATGATACACTGCATATTACGTTATATTATAAGGTATTTTCATTGATACACTACAAATTACGATATATTATAAAGTATTTTGAATGATAAACTACTATATATTATAAGGTATTTTCAATGATAAACTACTATATATTATAAGGTATTTTCAATGATACACTGCATATTACGTTATATTATAAGGTGTTTTCAATGTTACACTGCATACTACGTTATATTATAAGGTATTTTCAATGATACACTGTATATTACGTTATATTATAAGGTATTTTCATTGATACGCTACAAATTACCATATATTATAAGGTATTTTCAATGTTACACTGCATATTACGTTATATCATAATGTATTTTCAATGATACACTGCATAATACGTTATATTATAAGGTATTTTCAATGATAAACTACTATATATTATAAGGTATTTTCAATTGTACACTGCATATTACGTTACATTATAAGGTATTTTCATTGATTCACTACAAATTACCATATATTATAAGGTATTTCCAATGATACACTGCATTTTACGTTATATTATAAGGTATTTTCAATGATACACTGCATATTACGTTATATTATAAGGTATTTTCATTGATACACTACAAATTACGATATATTATAAAGTATTTTGAATGATAAACTACTATATATTATAAGGTATTTTCAATGATAAACTACTATATATTATATGGTATTTTCAATGATACACTGCATATTACGTTATATTATAAGGTATTTTCAATGATAAACTACTATATATTATGAGGTATTTTCAATGATACACTGCATATTACGTGATATTATAAGGTGTTTTCAATGTTACACTGCGTACTACGTTATATTATAAGGTATTTTCAATGACACACTGCATATTACGTTATATTAATATATAAGGTATTTTCAATGACACACTGCATATTACGTTATATTATAAGGTATTTTCAATGATACACTGCATATTACGATATATTATAAGGTATTTTCAATGATACTCTGCATATTATGTTATATTATAAGGTATTTTCAATGGTAAACTACTATATATTACAAGGTACTTTCAATGATACACTGCATATTACGTTACATTATAAGGTATATTCAATGACACACTGTATATTACGTTATATTATAAGGTATTTTCAATGATATACTGCATATTACGATATATTATATGGTATTTTCAATGATACACTGCATATTACGTTATATCATAAGGTATTTTCATTGATACACTACAAATTACGATATATTATAAGGTATTTTCAATGATACACTACAAATTACGATATATTATAAAGTATTTTGAATGATAAACTACTATATATTATAAGGTATTTTCAATGATAAACTACTATATATTATATGGTATTTTCAATGATACACTGCATATTACGTTATATTATAAGGTATTTTCAATGATAAACTACTATATATTATGAGGTATTTTCAATGATACACTGCATATTACGTGATATTATAAGGTGTTTTCAATGTTACACTGCGTACTACGTTATATTATAAGGTATTTTCAATGATAAACCTCAAATTACGATATATTATAATGTATTTTCAATGATACACTGCATAATACGTTATATTATAAGGTATTTTCAATTGTAAACTACTATATATCATAAGGTATTTTCAATGATACACTGCATATTACGTTATATTATAAGGTATTTTCAATGATACACTGCATATTACGTTATATTATAAGGTATTTTCAATGACACACTGCATATTACGTTATATTATAAGGTATTTTCTATGATATACTGCATATTACGATATATTATATGGTATATTCAATGATACACTGCATATTACGTTATATCATAAGGTATTTTCATTGATACACTACAAATTACGATATATTATAAGGTATTTTCAATGATACACTGTATATTACGTTATATTATAAGGTATTTTCATTGATACACTACAAATTACCATATATTATAAGGTATTTTCAATGATACACTGCATATTACGTGATATTATAAGGTGTTTTCAATGTTACACTGCATACTACGTTATATTATAAGGTATTTTCAATGATACACTGTATATTACGTTATATTATAAGGTATTTTCATTGATACACTACAAATTACCATATATTATAAGGTATTTTCAATGATACACTGCATAATACGTTATATCATAAGGTATTTTCAATGATACACTGCTTATTACGTTATATTATAAGGTGTTTTCAATGATACACTGCATATTACGTTATATTATAAGGTATTTTCAATTGTAAACTACTATATATCATAAGGTATTTTCAATGATACACTGCATATTATGATATATTATAAGGTATTTTCAATGATACACTGCATATTACGTTATATTACAAGGTATTTTCAATGATAAACTACTATATATTATAAGGTATTTTCAATGATACTCTGCATATTACGTGATATTATAAGGTGTTTTCAATGTTACACTGCATACTACGTTATATTATAAGGTATTTTCAATGATACACTGTATATTACGTTATATTATAAGGTATTTTCATTGATACACTACAAATTACCATATATTATAAGGTATTTTCAATGATACACTGCATAATACGTTATATTATAAGGTATTTTCAATGATAAACTACTATATATTATAAGGTATTTTCAATGATACACTGCATATTACGTTATATTATAAGGTGTTTTCAATGATACACTGCATATTACGTTATATTATAAGGTATTTTCAATTGTAAACTACTATATATCATAAGGTATTTTCAATGATACACTGCATATTATGATATATTATAAGGTATTTTCAATGATACACTGCATATTACGTTATATTACAAGGTATTTTCAATGATAAACTACTATATATTATAAGGTATTTTCAATGATACTCTGCATATTACGTGATATTATAAGGTATTTTCAAGGGTACACTGTATATTACGTTATATTATAAGGTATTTTCATTGATACACTACAAATTACCATATATTATAAGGTATTTTCAATGATACACTGCATATTACGTTATATCATAATGTATTTTCAATGATACACTGCATAATACGTTATATTATAAGGTATTTTCAATGATAAACTACTATATATTATGAGGTATTTTCAATGATACACTGCATATTACGTTATATTATAAGGTATTTTCAATGATACACTGCATATTACGATATATTATATGGTATTTTCAATGATACACTGCATATTATGATATATTATAAGGTATTTTCAATGATACACTGCATATTACGTTATATTATAAGGTATTTTCATTGATACACTACAAATTACCATATATTATAAGGTATTTTCAATGATAAACTGCATATTACGTTATATTATAAGGTATTTTCAATTGTAAACTACTATATATCATAAGGTATTTTCAATGATACACTGCATATTACGTTATATTATAAGGTATTTTCAATGATACACTGCATATTACGTTATATCATAATGTATTTTCAATGATACACTGCATAATACGTTATATTATAAGGTATTTTCAATGATAAACTACTATATATTATAAGGTATTTTCAAGGGTACACTGCATATTACGTTACATTATAAGGTATTTTCATTGATTCACTACAAATTACCATATATTATAAGGTATTTCCAATGATACACTGCATTTTACGTTATATTATAAGGTATTTTCAATGATACACTGCATATTACGATATATTATAAGGTATTTTCATTGATACACTACAAATTACGATATATTATAAAGTATTTTGAATGATAAACTACTATATATTATAAGGTATTTTCAATGATAAACTACTATATATTATAAGGTATTTTCAATGATACACTGCATATTACGTTATATTATAAGGTAGTTTCAATGATAAACTACTATATATTATGAGGTATTTTCAATGATACACTGCATATTACGTGATATTATAAGGTGTTTTCAATGTTACACTGCGTACTACGTTATATTATAAGGTATTTTCAATGATACACTGTATATTACGTTATATTATAAGGTATATTCAATGATAAACTACTATATATTATAAGGTATTTTCAAGGGTACACTGCATATTACGTTATATCATAATGTATTTTCAATGATACACTGCATAATACGTTATAGTATAAGGTATTTTCAATGATAAACTTCAAATTACGATATATTATAAGGTATTTTCAATGATACTCTGCATATTACGTTATATTATAAGGTATTTTCAATGGTAAACTACTATATATTACAAGGTATTTTCAATGATACACTGCATATTACGTTACATTATAAGGTATATTCAATGACACACTGTATATTACGTTATATTATAAGGTATTTTCAATGATATACTGCATATTACGATATATTATATGGTATTTTTAATGATACACTGCATATTACGTTATATCATAAGGTATTTTCAATGATAAACTACTATATATTATAAGGTATTTTCATTGATAAACTACTATATATTGTAAGGTAGTTTCAATGATACACTGCATATTACGTTATATTATAAGGTATTTTCAATGATAAACTGCATATTATGGTATATTATAAGGTATTTTCAATGACACATATTACGTTATATTAATATATAAGGTATTTTCAATGACACACTGCATATTACGTTATATTATAAGGTATTTTCAATGATACACTGCATATTACGATATATTATATGGTATTTTCAATGATACACTGCATATTATGATATATTATAAGGTATTTTCAATGATACACTGCATATTACGTTATATTATAAGGTATTTTCATTGATACACTACAAATTACCATATATTATAAGGTATTTTCAATGATAAACTGCATATTACGTTATATCATAAGGTATTTTCATTGATACACTACAAATTACGATATATTATAAGGTATTTTCAATGATAAACTACTATATATTATAAGGTATTTTTATTGATAAACTACTATATATTGTAAGGTAGTTTCAATGATACACTGCATATTACTTTATATTATAAGGTATTTTCAATGATACACTGCATATTACGATATATTATAAGGTATTTTCATTGATACACTACAAATTACGATATATTATAAAGTATTTTGAATGATAAACTACTATATATTATAAGGTATTTTCAATGATAAACTACTATATATTATAAGGTATTTTCAATGATACACTGCATATTACGTTATATTATAAGGTAGTTTCAATGATAAACTACTATATATTATGAGGTATTTTCAATGATACACTGCATATTACGTGATATTATAAGGTGTTTTCAATGTTACACTGCGTACTACGTTATATTATAAGGTATTTTCAATGATACACTGTATATTACGTTATATTATAAGGTATATTCAATGATAAACTACTATATATTATAAGGTATTTTCAAGGGTACACTGCATATTACGTTATATCATAATGTATTTTCAATGATACACTGCATAATACGTTATAGTATAAGGTATTTTCAATGATAAACTTCAAATTACGATATATTATAAGGTATTTTCAATGATACTCTGCATATTACGTTATATTATAAGGTATTTTCAATGGTAAACTACTATATATTACAAGGTATTTTCAATGATACACTGCATATTACGTTACATTATAAGGTATATTCAATGACACACTGTATATTACGTTATATTATAAGGTATTTTCAATGATATACTGCATATTACGATATATTATATGGTATTTTTAATGATACACTGCATATTACGTTATATCATAAGGTATTTTCAATGATAAACTACTATATATTATAAGGTATTTTCATTGATAAACTACTATATATTGTAAGGTAGTTTCAATGATACACTGCATATTACGTTATATTATAAGGTATTTTCAATGATAAACTGCATATTATGGTATATTATAAGGTATTTTCAATGACACATATTACGTTATATTAATATATAAGGTATTTTCAATGACACACTGCATATTACGTTATATTATAAGGTATTTTCAATGATACACTGCATATTACGATATATTATATGGTATTTTCAATGATACACTGCATATTATGATATATTATAAGGTATTTTCAATGATACACTGCATATTACGTTATATCATAAGGTATTTTCATTGATACACTACAAATTACGATATATTATAAGGTATTTTCAATGATAAACTACTATATATTATAAGGTATTTTCATTGATAAACTACTATATATTGTAAGGTAGTTTCAATGATACACTGCATATTACGTTATATTATAAGGTATTTTCAATGATAAACTGCATATTATGGTATATTATAAGGTATTTTCAATGACACACTGCATATTACGTTATATTAATATATAAGGTATTTTCAATGACACACTGCATATTACGTTATATTATAAGGTATTTTCAATGATACACTGCATATTACGATATATTATATGGTATTTTCAATGATACACTGCATATTATGATATATTATAAGGTATTTTCAATGATACACTGCATATTACGTTATATTATAAGGTATTTTCATTGATACACTACAAATTACCATATATTATAAGGTATTTTCAATGATAAACTACTATATATTATAAGGTATTTTCAAGGGTACACTGCATATTACATATTATTATAAGGTATTTTCATTGATACACTACAAATTACCATATATTATAAGGTATTTTCAATGATACACTGCATATTACGTTATATCATAATGTATTTTCAATGATACACTGCATAATACGTTATATTATAAGGTATTTTCAATTGTAAACTACTATATATCATAAGGTATTTTCAATGATACACTACATATTATGATATATTATAAGGTATTTTCAATGATACACTGCATATTACGTTATATTATAAGGTATTTTCAATGATACACTGCATATTACGATATATTATATGGTATTTTCAATGATACACTGCATATTATGATATATTATAAGGTATTTTCAATGATACACTGCATATTACGTTATATTATAAGGTATTTTCATTGATACACTACAAATTACCATATATTATAAGGTATTTTCAATGATAAACTGCATATTACGTTATATTATAAGGTATTTTCAATTGTAAACTACTATATATCATAAGGTATTTTCAATGATACACTGCATATTACGTTATATTATAAGGTATTTTCAATGATACACTGCATATTACGTTATATCATAATGTATTTTCAATGATACACTGCATAATACGTTATATTATAAGGTATTTTCAATGATAAACTACTATATATTATAAGGTATTTTCAAGGGTACACTGCATATTACGTTACATTATAAGGTATTTTCATTGATTCACTACAAATTACCATATATTATAAGGTATTTCCAATGATACACTGCATTTTACGTTATATTATAAGGTATTTTCAATGATACACTGCATATTACGTTATATTATAAGGTATTTTCATTGATACACTACAAATTACGATATATTATAAAGTATTTTGAATGATAAACTACTATATATTATAAGGTATTTTCAATGATAAACTACTATATATTATAAGGTATTTTCAATGATACACTGCATATTACGTTATATTATAAGGTAGTTTCAATGATAAACTACTATATATTATGAGGTATTTTCAATGATACACTGCATATTACGTGATATTATAAGGTGTTTTCAATGTTACACTGCGTACTACGTTATATTATAAGGTATTTTCAATGATACACTGTATATTACGTTATATTATACGGTATATTCAATGATAAACTACTATATATTATAAGGTACTTTCAAGGGTACACTGCATATTACGTTATATCATAATGTATTTTCAATGATACACTGCATAATACGTTATAGTATAAGGTATTTTCAATGATAAACTTCAAATTACGATATATTATAAGGTATTTTCAATGATACTCTGCATATTTCGTTATATTATAAGGTATTTTCAATGGTAAACTACTATATATTACAAGGTATTTTCAATGATACACTGCATATTACGTTACATTATAAGGTATATTCAATGACACACTGTATATTACGTTATATTATAAGGTATTTTCAATGATATACTGCATATTACGATATATTATATGGTATTTTTAATGATACACTGCATATTACGTTATATCATAAGGTATTTTCATTGATACACTACAAATTACGATATATTATAAGGTATTTTCAATGATAAACTACTATATATTATAAGGTATTTTCATTGATAAACTACTATATATTGTAAGGTAGTTTCAATGATACACTGCATATTACGTTATATTATAAGGTATTTTCAATGATAAACTGCATATTATGGTATATTATAAGGTATTTTCAATGACACACTGCATATTACGTTATATTAATATATAAGGTATTTTCAATGACACACTGCATATTACGTTATATTATAGGGTATTTTCATTGATACACTACAAATTACCATATATTATAAGGTATTTTCAATGATAAACTGCATATTACGTTATATTATAAGGTATTTTCAATTGTAAACTACTATATATCATAAGGTATTTTCAATGATACACTGCATATTACGTTATATTACAAGGTATTTTCAATGATAAACTACTATATATTATAAGGTATTTTCAATGATACTCTGCATATTACGTGATATTATAAGGTGTTTTCAATGTTACACTGCATACTACGTTATATTATAAGGTATTTTCAATGATACACTGTATATTACGTTATATTATAAGGTATTTTCATTGATACACTACAAATTACCATATATTATAAGGTATTTTCAATGATACACTGCATATTACGTTATATCATAATGTATTTTCAATGATACACTGCATAATACGTTATATTATAAGGTATTTTCAATGATAAACTACTATATATTATAAGGTATTTTCAAGGGTACACTGCATATTACGTTACATTATAAGGTATTTTCATTGATTCACTACAAATTACCATATATTATAAGGTATTTCCAATGATACACTGCATTTTACGTTATATTATAAGGTATTTTCAATGATACACTGCATATTACGTTATATTATAAGGTATTTTCAATGATAAACTACTATATATTATGAGGTATTTTCAATGATACACTGCATATTACGTGATATTATAAGGTGTTTTCAATGTTACACTGCGTACTACGTTATATTATTAGGTATTTTCAATGATACACTGTATATTACGTTATATTATAAGGTATATTCAATGATAAACTACTGTATATTATAAGGTATTTTCAAGGGTACACTGCCTATTACATAATATTATAAGGTATTTTCATTGATACACTACAAATTACCATATATTATAAGGTATTTTCAATGATACACTGCATAATAAGTTATATCATAAGGTATTTTCAATGACACACTGCATATTACGTTATATTATAAGGTATTTTCTATGATATACTGCATATTACGATATATTATATGGTATTTTCAATGATACACTGCATATTACGTTATATCATAAGGTATTTTCATTGATACACTACAAATTACGATATATTATAAGGTATTTTCAATGATACACTGTATATTACGTTATATTATAAGGTATTTTCATTGATACACTACAAATTACCATATATTATAAGGTATTTTCAATGATACACTGCATATTACGTGATATTATAAGGTGTTTTCAATGTTACACTGCATACTACGTTATATTATAAGGTATTTTCAATGATACACTGTATATTACGTTATATTATAAGGTATTTTCATTGATACACTACAAATTACCATATATTATAAGGTATTTTCAATGATACACTGCATAATACGTTATATCATAAGGTATTTTCAATGATACACTGCATATTACGTTATATTATAAGGTGTTTTCAATGATACACTGCATATTACGTTATATTATAAGGTATTTTCAATTGTAAACTACTATATATCATAAGGTATTTTCAATGATACACTGCATATTATGATATATTATAAGGTATTTTCAATGATACACTGCATATTACGTTATATTACAAGGTATTTCCAATGATAAACTACTATATATTATAAGGTATTTTCAATGATACTCTGCATATTACGTGATATTATAAGGTGTTTTCAATGTTACACTGCATACTACGTTATATTATAAGGTATTTTCAATGATACACTGTATATTACGTTATATTATAAGGTATTTTCATTGATACACTACAAATTACCATATATTATAAGGTATTTTCAATGATACACTGCATATTACGTTATATCATAATGTATTTTCAATGATACACTGCATAATACGTTATATTATAAGGTATTTTCAATGATAAACTACTATATATTATAAGGTATTTTCAAGGGTACACTGCATATTACGTTACATTATAAGGTATTTTCATTGATTCACTACAAATTACCATATATTATAAGGTATTTCCAATGATACACTGCATTTTACGTTATATTATAAGGTATTTTCAATGATACACTGCATATTACGTTATATTATAAGGTATTTTCATTGATACACTACAAATTACGATATATTATAAAGTATTTTGAATGATAAACTACTATATATTATAAGGTATTTTCAATGATAAACTACTATATATTATAAGGTATTTTCAATGATACACTGCATATTACGTTATATTATAAGGTATTTTCAATGATAAACTGCATATTATGATATATTATAAGGTATTTTCAATGATACACTGCATATTACGTTATATTATAAGGTATTTTCAATGATAAACTACTATATATTATGAGGTATTTTCAATGATACACTGCATATTACGTGATATTATAAGGTGTTTTCAATGTTACACTGCGTACTACGTTATATTATAAGGTATTTTCAATGATACACTGTATATTACGTTATATTATAAGGTATATTCAATGATAAACTACTATATATTATAAGGTATTTTCAAGGGTACACTGCCTATTACATAATATTATAAGGTATTTTCATTGATACACTACAAATTACCATATATTATAAGGTATTTTCAATGATACACTGCATAATAAGTTATATCATAAGGTATTTTGAATGATACACTGCATATTACGTTATATTATAAGGTGTTTTCAATGATACACTGCATATTACGTTATATTATAAGGTATTTTCAATGATAAACTACTATATATTATAATGTATTTTCAATGATAAGCTACTATATATCATAATGTATTTTCAATGTTACACTGCATACTACGTTATATTATAAGGTATTTTCAATGATACACTGTATATTACGTTATATTATAAGGTATTTTCATTGATACACTACAAATTACCATATATTATAAGGTATTTTCAAAGATACACTGCATATTACGTTATATCATAATGTATTTTCAATGATACACTGCATAATACGTTATAGTATAAGGTATTTTCAATGATAAACTTCAAATTACGATATATTATAAGGTATTTTCAATGATACTCTGCATATTACGTTATATTATAAGGTATTTTCAATGGTAAACTACTATATATTACAAGGTATTTTCAATGATACACTGCATATTACGTTACATTATAAGGTATATTCAATGACACACTGTATATTACGTTATATTATAAGGTATTTTCAATTGTAAACTACTATATATCATAAGGTATTTTCAATGATACACTGCATATTATGATATATTATAAGGTATTATCAATGATACACTGCATATTACGTTATATTACAAGGTATTTTCAATGATAAACTACTATATATTATAAGGTATTTTCAATGATACTCTGCATATTACGTGATATTATAAGGTGTTTTCAATGTTACACTGCATACTACGTTATATTATAAGGTATTTTCAATGATACACTGTATATTACGTTATATTATAAGGTATTTTCATTGATACACTACAAATTACCATATATTATAAGGTATTTTCAATGATACACTGCATATTACGTTATATCATAATGTATTTTCAATGATACACTGCATAATACGTTATATTATAAGGTATTTTCAATGATAAACTACTATATATTATAAGGTATTTTCAAGGGTACACTGCATATTACGTTACATTATAAGGTATTTTCATTGATTCACTACAAATTACCATATATTATAAGGTATTTCCAATGATACACTGCATTTTACGTTATATTATAAGGTATTTTCAATGATACACTGCATATTACGTTATATTATAAGGTATTTTCATTGATACACTACAAATTACGATATATTATAAAGTATTTTGAATGATAAACTACTATATATTATAAGGTATATTCAATGATAAACTACTATATATTATAAGGTATTTTCAAGGGTACACTGCATATTACGTTATATCATAATGTATTTTCAATGATACACTGCATAATACGTTATAGTATAAGGTATTTTCAATGATAAACTTCAAATTACGATATATTATAAGGTATTTTCAATGATACTCTACATATTTCGTTATATTATAAGGTATTTTCAATGGTAAACTACTATATATTACAAGGTATTTTCAATGATACACTGCATATTACGTTACATTATAAGGTATATTCAATGACACACTGTATATTACGTTATATTATAAGGTATTTTCAATGATATACTGCATATTACGATATATTATATGGTATTTTTAATGATACACTGCATATTACGTTATATCATAAGGTATTTTCATTGATACACTACAAATTACGATATATTATAAGGTATTTTCAATGATAAACTACTATATATTATAAGGTATTTTCATTGATAAACTACTATATATTGTAAGGTAGTTTCAATGATACACTGCATATTACGTTATATTATAAGGTATTTTCAATGATAAACTGCATATTATGGTATATTATAAGGTATTTTCAATGACACACTGCATATTACGTTATATTAATATATAAGGTATTTTCAATGACACACTGCATATTACGTTATATTATAAGGTATTTTCATTGATACACTACAAATTACCATATATTATAAGGTATTTTCAATGATAAACTGCATATTACGTTATATTATAAGGTATTTTCAATGATAAACTACTATATATTATAAGGTATTTTCAAGGGTACACTGCATATTACGTTACATTATAAGGTATTTTCATTGATTCACTACAAATTACCATATATTATAAGGTATTTCCAATGATACACTGCATTTTACGTTATATTATAAGGTATTTTCAATGATACACTGCATATTACGTTATATTATAAGGTATTTTCAATGATAAACTACTATATATTATGAGGTATTTTCAATGATACACTGCATATTACGTGATATTATAAGGTGTTTTCAATGTTACACTGCGTACTACGTTATATTATTAGGTATTTTCAATGATACACTGTATATTACGTTATATTATAAGGTATATTCAATGATAAACTACTGTATATTATAAGGTATTTTCAAGGGTACACTGCCTATTACATAATATTATAAGGTATTTTCATTGATACACTACAAATTACCATATATTATAAGGTATTTTCAATGATACACTGCATAATACGTTATATCATAAGGTATTTTCAATGACACACTGCATATTACGTTATATTATAAGGTATTTTCTATGATATACTGCATATTACGATATATTATATGGTATTTTCAATGATACACTGCATATTACGTTATATCATAAGGTATTTTCATTGATACACTACAAATTACGATATATTATAAGGTATTTTCAATGATACACTGTATATTACGTTATATTATAAGGTATTTTCATTGATACACTACAAATTACCATATATTATAAGGTATTTTCAATGATACACTGCATATTACGTGATATTATAAGGTGTTTTCAATGTTACACTGCATACTACGTTATATTATAAGGTATTTTCAATGATACACTGTATATTACGTTATATTATAAGGTATTTTCATTGATACACTACAAATTACCATATATTATAAGGTATTTTCAATGATACACTGCATAATACGTTATATCATAAGGTATTTTCAATGATACACTGCATATTACGTTATATTATAAGGTGTTTTCAATGATACACTGCATATTACGTTATATTATAAGGTATTTTCAATTGTAAACTACTATATATCATATGGTATTTTCAATGATACACTGCATATTATGATATATTATAAGGTATTTTCAATGATACACTGCATATTACGTTATATTATAAGGTATTTTCAATGATAAACTACTATATATTATAAGGTATTTTCAATGATACTCTGCATATTACGTGATATTATAAGGTGTTTTCAATGTTACACTGCATACTACGTTATATTATAAGGTATTTTCAATGATACACTGTATATTACGTTATATTATAAGGTATTTTCATTGATACACTACAAATTACCATATATTATAAGGTATTTTCAATGATACACTGCATATTAAGTTATATCATAATGTATTTTCAATGATACACTGCATAATACGTTATATTATAAGGTATTTTCAATGATAAACTACTATATATTATAAGGTATTTTCAAGGGTACACTGCATATTACGTTACATTATAAGGTATTTTCATTGATTCACTACAAATTACCATATATTATAAGGTATTTCCAATGATACACTGCATTTTACGTTATATTATAAGGTATTTTCAATGATACACTGCATATTACGTTATATTATAAGGTATTTTCATTGATACACTACAAATTACGATATATTATAAAGTATTTTGAATGATAAACTACTATATATTATAAGGTATTTTCAATGATAAACTACTATATATTATAAGGTATTTTCAATGATACACTGCATATTACGTTATATTATAAGGTATTTTCAATGATACACTACAAATTACCATATATTATAAGGTATTTTCAATGATAAACTGCATATTATGATATATTATAAGGTATTTTCAATGATACACTGCATATTACGTTATATTATAAGGTATTTTCAATGATAAACTACTATATATTATGAGGTATTTTCAATGATACACTGCATATTACGTGATATTATAAGGTGTTTTCAATGTTACACTGCGTACTACGTTATATTATAAGGTATTTTCAATGATACACTGTATATTACGTTATATTATAAGGTATATTCAATGATAAACTACTATATATTATAAGGTATTTTCAAGGGTACACTGCCTATTACATAATATTATAAGGTATTTTCATTGATACACTACAAATTACCATATATTATAAGGTATTTTCAATGATACACTGCATAATAAGTTATATCATAAGGTATTTTGAATGATACACTGCATATTACGTTATATTATAAGGTGTTTTCAATGATACACTGCATATTACGTTATATTATAAGGTATTTTCAATGATAAACTACTATATATTATAATGTATTTTCAATGATAAGCTACTATATATCATAATGTATTTTCAATGTTACACTGCATACTACGTTATATTATAAGGTATTTTCAATGATACACTGTATATTACGTTATATTATAAGGTATTTTCATTGATACACTACAAATTACCATATATTATAAGGTATTTTCAATGATACACTGCATATTACGTTATATCATAATGTATTTTCAATGATACACTGCATAATACGTTATAGTATAAGGTATTTTCAATGATAAACTTCAAATTACGATATATTATAAGGTATTTTCAATGATACTCTGCATATTACGTTATATTATAAGGTATTTTCAATGGTAAACTACTATATATTACAAGGTATTTTCAATGATACACTGCATATTACGTTACATTATAAGGTATATTCAATGACACACTGTATATTACGTTATATTATAAGGTATTTTCAATTGTAAACTACTATATATCATAAGGTATTTTCAATGATACACTGCATATTATGATATATTATAAGGTATTATCAATGATACACTGCATATTACGTTATATTACAAGGTATTTTCAATGATAAACTACTATATATTATAAGGTATTTTCAATGATACTCTGCATATTACGTGATATTATAAGGTGTTTTCAATGTTACACTGCATACTACGTTATATTATAAGGTATTTTCAATGATACACTGTATATTACGTTATATTATAAGGTATTTTCATTGATACACTACAAATTACCATATATTATAAGGTATTTTCAATGATACACTGCATATTACGTTATATCATAATGTATTTTCAATGATACACTGCATAATACGTTATATTATAAGGTATTTTCAATGATAAACTACTATATATTATAAGGTATTTTCAAGGGTACACTGCATATTACGTTACATTATAAGGTATTTTCATTGATTCACTACAAATTACCATATATTATAAGGTATTTCCAATGATACACTGCATTTTACGTTATATTATAAGGTATTTTCAATGATACACTGCATATTACGTTATATTATAAGGTATTTTCATTGATACACTACAAATTACGATATATTATAAAGTATTTTGAATGATAAACTACTATATATTATAAGGTATTTTCAATGATAAACTACTATATATTATAAGGTATTTTCAATGATACACTGCATATTACGTTATATTATAAGGTATTTTCATTGATACACTACAAATTACCATATATTATAAGGTATTTTCAATGATAAACTGCATATTATGATATATTATAAGGTATTTTCAATGATACACTGCATATTACGTTATATTATAAGGTATTTTCAATGATAAACTACTATATATTATGAGGTATTTTCAATGATACACTGCATATTACGTGATATTATAAGGTGTTTTCAATGTTACACTGCGTACTACGTTATATTATAAGGTATTTTCAATGATACACTGTATATTACGTTATATTATAAGGTATATTCAATGATAAACTACTATATATTATAATGTATTTTCAAGGGTACACTGCCTATTACATAATATTATAAGGTATTTTCATTGATACACTACAAATTACCATATATTATAAGGTATTTTCAATGATACACTGCATAATACGTTATATCATAAGGTATTTTCAATGACACACTGCATATTACGTTATATTATAAGGTATTTTCTATGATATACTGCATATTACGATATATTATATGGTATTTTCAATGATACACTGCATATTACGTTATATCATAAGGTATTTTCATTGATACACTACAAATTACGATATATTATAAGGTATTTTCAATGATACACTGTATATTACGTTATATTATAAGGTATTTTCATTGATACACTACAAATTACCATATATTATAAGGTATTTTCAATGATACACTGCATATTACGTGATATTATAAGGTGTTTTCAATGTTACACTGCATACTACGTTATATTATAAGGTATTTTCAATGATACACTGTATATTACGTTATATTATAATGTATTTTCATTGATACACTACAAATTACCATATATTATAAGGTATTTTCAATGATACACTGCATAATACGTTATATCATAAGGTATTTTCAATGATACACTGCATATTACGTTATATTATAAGGTGTTTTCAATGATACACTGCATATTACGTTATATTATAAGGTATTTTCAATTGTAAACTACTATATATCATATGGTATTTTCAATGATACACTGCATATTATGATATATTATAAGGTATTATCAATGATACACTGCATATTACGTTATATTACAAGGTATTTTCAATGATAAACTACTATATATTATAAGGTATTTTCAATGATACTCTGCATATTACGTGATATTATAAGGTGTTTTCAATGTTACACTGCATACTACGTTATATTATAAGGTATTTTCAATGATACACTGTATATTACGTTATATTATAAGGTATTTTCATTGATACACTACAAATTACCATATATTATAAGGTATTTTCAATGATACACTGCATATTACGTTATATCATAATGTATTTTCAATGATACACTGCATAATACGTTATATTATAAGGTATTTTCAATGATAAACTACTATATATTATAAGGTATTTTCAAGGGTACACTGCATATTACGTTACATTATAAGGTATTTTCATTGATTCACTACAAATTACCATATATTATAAGGTATTTCCAATGATACACTGCATTTTACGTTATATTATAAGGTATTTTCAATGATACACTGCATATTAATTTATATTATAAGGTATTTTCATTGATACACTACAAATTACGATATATTATAAAGTATTTTGAATGATAAACTACTATATATTATAAGGTATTTTCAATGATAAACTACTATATATTATAAGGTATTTTCAATGATACACTGCATATTACGTTATATTATAAGGTATTTTCAATGATACACTACAAATTACCATATATTATAAGGTATTTTCAATGATAAACTGCATATTATGATATATTATAAGGTATTTTCAATGATACACTGCATATTACGTTATATTATAAGGTATTTTCAATGATAAACTACTATATATTATGAGGTATTTTCAATGATACACTGCATATTACGTGATATTATAAGGTGTTTTCAATGTTACACTGCGTACTACGTTATATTATAAGGTATTTTCAATGATACACTGTATATTACGTTATATTATAAGGTATATTCAATGATAAACTACTATATATTATAATGTATTTTCAAGGGTACACTGCCTATTACATAATATTATAAGGTATTTTCATTGATACACTACAAATTACCATATATTATAAGGTATTTTCAATGATACACTGCATAATACGTTATATCATAAGGTATTTTCAATGACACACTGCATATTACGTTATATTATAAGGTATTTTCTATGATATACTGCATATTACGATATATTATATGGTATTTTCAATGATACACTGCATATTACGTTATATCATAAGGTATTTTCATTGATACACTACAAATTACGATATATTATAAGGTATTTTCAATGATACACTGTATATTACGTTATATTATAAGGTATTTTCATTGATACACTACAAATTACCATATATTATAAGGTATTTTCAATGATACACTGCATATTACGTGATATTATAAGGTGTTTTCAATGTTACACTGCATACTACGTTATATTATAAGGTATTTTCAATGATACACTGTATATTACGTTATATTATAATGTATTTTCATTGATACACTACAAATTACCATATATTATAAGGTATTTTCAATGATACACTGCATAATACGTTATATCATAAGGTATTTTCAATGATACACTGCATATTACGTTATATTATAAGGTGTTTTCAATGATACACTGCATATTACGTTATATTATAAGGTATTTTCAATTGTAAACTACTATATATCATAAGGTATTTTCAATGATACACTGCATATTATGATATATTATAAGGTATTTTCAATGATACACTGCATATTACGTTATATTACAAGGTATTTTCAATGATAAACTACTATATATTATAAGGTATTTTCAATGATACTCTGCATATTACGTGATATTATAAGGTGTTTTCAATGTTACACTGCATACTACGTTATATTATAAGGTATTTTCAATGATACACTGTATATTACGTTATATTATAAGGTATTTTCATTGATACACTACAAATTACCATATATTATAAGGTATTTTCAATGATACACTGCATATTACGTTATATCATAATGTATTTTCAATGATACACTGCATAATACGTTATATTATAAGGTATTTTCAATGATAAACTACTATATATTATAAGGTATTTTCAAGGGTACACTGCATATTACGTTACATTATAAGGTATTTTCATTGATTCACTACAAATTACCATATATTATAAGGTATTTCCAATGATACACTGCATTTTACGTTATATTATAAGGTATTTTCAATGATACACTGCATATTACGTTATATTATAAGGTATTTTCATTGATACACTACAAATTACGATATATTATAAAGTATTTTGAATGATAAACTACTATATATTATAAGGTATTTTCAATGATAAACTACTATATATTATAAGGTATTTTCAATGATACACTGCATATTACGTTATATTATAAGGTATTTTCAATGATACACTACAAATTACCATATATTATAAGGTATTTTCAATGATAAACTGCATATTATGATATATTATAAGGTATTTTCAATGATACACTGCATATTACGTTATATTATAAGGTATTTTCAATGATAAACTACTATATATTATGAGGTATTTTCAATGATACACTGCATATTACGTGATATTATAAGGTGTTTTCAATGTTACACTGCGTACTACGTTATATTATAAGGTATTTTCAATGATACACTGTATATTACGTTATATTATAAGGTATATTCAATGATAAACTACTATATATTATAATGTATTTTCAAGGGTACACTGCCTATTACATAATATTATAAGGTATTTTCATTGATACACTACAAATTACCATATATTATAAGGTATTTTCAATGATACACTGCATAATAAGTTATATCATAAGGTATTTTCAATGACACACTGCATATTACGTTATATTATAAGGTATTTTCTATGATATACTGCATATTACGATATATTATATGGTATTTTCAATGATACACTGCATATTACGTTATATCATAAGGTATTTTCATTGATACACTACAAATTACGATATATTATAAGGTATTTTCAATGATACACTGCATAATACGTTATATCATAAGGTATTTTCAATGATACACTGCATATTACGTTATATTATAAGGTGTTTTCAATGATACACTGCATATTACGTTATATTATAAGGTATTTTCAATTGTAAACTACTATATATCATATGGTATTTTCAATGATACACTGCATATTATGATATATTATAAGGTATTTTCAATGATACACTGCATATTACGTTATATTACAAGGTATTTTCAATGATAAACTACTATATATTATAAGGTATTTTCAATGATACTCTGCATATTACGTGATATTATAAGGTGTTTTCAATGTTACACTGCATACTACGTTATATTATAAGGTATTTTCAATGATACACTGTATATTACGTTATATTATAAGGTATTTTCATTGATACACTACAAATTACCATATATTATAAGGTATTTTCAATGATACACTGCATATTACGTTATATCATAATGTATTTTCAATGATACACTGCATAATACGTTATATTATAAGGTATTTTCAATGATAAACTACTATATATTATAAGGTATTTTCAAGGGTACACTGCATATTACGTTACATTATAAGGTATTTTCATTGATTCACTACAAATTACCATATATTATAAGGTATTTCCAATGATACACTGCATTTTACGTTATATTATAAGGTATTTTCAATGATACACTGCATATTACGTTATATTATAAGGTATTTTCATTGATACACTACAAATTACGATATATTATAAAGTATTTTGAATGATAAACTACTATATATTATAAGGTATTTTCAATGATAAACTACTATATATTATAAGGTATTTTCAATGATACACTGCATATTACGTTATATTATAAGGTATTTTCAATGATACACTACAAATTACCATATATTATAAGGTATTTTCAATGATAAACTGCATATTATGATATATTATAAGGTATTTTCAATGATACACTGCATATTACGTTATATTATAAGGTATTTTCAATGATAAACTACTATATATTATGAGGTATTTTCAATGATACACTGCATATTACGTGATATTATAAGGTGTTTTCAATGTTACACTGCGTACTACGTTATATTATAAGGTATTTTCAATGATACACTGCATATTACGTTATATTATAAGGTATATTCAATGATAAACTACTATATATTATAATGTATTTTCAAGGGTACACTGCCTATTACATAATATTATAAGGTATTTTCATTGATACACTACAAATTACCATATATTATAAGGTATTTTCAATGATACACTGCATAATACGTTATATCATAAGGTATTTTCAATGACACACTGCATATTACGTTATATTATAAGGTATTTTCTATGATATACTGCATATTACGATATATTATATGGTATTTTCAATGATACACTGCATATTACGTTATATCATAAGGTATTTTCATTGATACACTACAAATTACGATATATTATAAGGTATTTTCAATGATACACTGTATATTACGTTATATTATAAGGTATTTTCATTGATACACTACAAATTACCATATATTATAAGGTATTTTCAATGATACACTGCATATTACGTGATATTATAAGGTGTTTTCAATGTTACACTGCATACTACGTTATATTATAAGGTATTTTCAATGATACACTGTATATTACGTTATATTATAATGTATTTTCATTGATACACTACAAATTACCATATATTATAAGGTATTTTCAATGATACACTGCATAATACGTTATATCATAAGGTATTTTCAATGATACACTGCATATTACGTTATATTATAAGGTGTTTTCAATGATACACTGCATATTACGTTATATTATAAGGTATTTTCAATTGTAAACTACTATATATCATAAGGTATTTTCAATGATACACTGCATATTATGATATATTATAAGGTATTTTCAATGATACACTGCATATTACGTTATATTACAAGGTATTTTCAATGATAAACTACTATATATTATAAGGTATTTTCAATGATACTCTGCATATTACGTGATATTATAAGGTGTTTTCAATGTTACACTGCATACTACGTTATATTATAAGGTATTTTCAATGATACACTGTATATTACGTTATATTATAAGGTATTTTCATTGATACACTACAAATTACCATATATTATAAGGTATTTTCAATGATACACTGCATATTACGTTATATCATAATGTATTTTCAATGATACACTGCATAATACGTTATATTATAAGGTATTTTCAATGATAAACTACTATATATTATAAGGTATTTTCAAGGGTACACTGCATATTACGTTACATTATAAGGTATTTTCATTGATTCACTACAAATTACCATATATTATAAGGTATTTCCAATGATACACTGCATTTTACGTTATATTATAAGGTATTTTCAATGATACACTGCATATTACGTTATATTATAAGGTATTTTCATTGATACACTACAAATTACGATATATTATATAGTATTTTGAATGATAAACTACTATATATTATAAGGTATTTTCAATGATAAACTACTATATATTATAAGGTATTTTCAATGATACACTGCATAATAAGTTATATCATAAGGTATTTTGAATGATACACTGCATATTACGTTATATTATAAGGTGTTTTCAATGATACACTGCATATTACGTTATATTATAAGGTATTTTCAATGATAAACTACTATATATTATAAGGTATTTTCAATGATAAGCTACTATATATCATAATGTATTTTCAATGTTACACTGCATACTACGTTATATTATAAGGTATTTTCAATGATACACTGTATATTACGTTATATTATAAGGTATTTTCATTGATACACTACAAATTACCATATATTATAAGGTATTTTCAAAGATACACTGCATATTACGTTATATCATAATGTATTTTCAATGATACACTGCATAATACGTTATAGTATAAGGTATTTTCAATGATAAACTTCAAATTACGATATATTATAAGGTATTTTCAATGATACACTGCATATTACGTTATATCATAATGTATTTTCAATGATACACTGCATAATACGTTATATTATAAGGTATTTTCAATTGTAAACTACTATATATCATAAGGTATTTTCAATGATACACTGCATATTATGATATATTATAAGGTATTTTCAATGATACACTGCATATTACGTTATATTATAAGGTATTTTCAATTGTAAACTACTATATATCATAAGGTATTTTCAATGATACACTGCATATTACGTTATATTATAAGGTATTTTCAATGATACACTGCATATTACGTTATATTATAAGGTATTTTCATTGATACACTACAAATTACGATATATTATAAGGTATTTTCAATGATACACTGCATATTACGTTATATTATAAGGTGTTTTCAATGATACACTGCATATTACGTTATATTATAAGGTATTTTCAATGATAAACTACTATATATTATAAGGTATTTTCAATGATAAGCTACTATATATCATAATGTATTTTCAATGTTACACTGCATACTATGTTATATTATAAGGTATTTTCAATTGTAAACTACTATATATCATAAGGTATTTTCAATGATACACTGCATATTACGTTATATTATAAGGTATTTTCAATGATACACTGCATATTACGTTATATTATAAGGTATTTTCATTGATACACTACAAATTACGATATATTATATAGTATTTTGAATGATAAACTACTATATATTATAAGGTATTTTCAATGATAAACTACTATATATTATAAGGTATTTTCAATGATACACTGCATAATAAGTTATATCATAAGGTATTTTGAATGATACACTGCATATTACGTTATATTATAAGGTATTTTCAATGATACACTGCATATTACGTTATATTATAAGGTATTTTCAATGATAAACTACTATATATTATAAGGTATTTTCAATGATAAGCTACTATATATCATAATGTATTTTCAATGTTACACTGCATACTACGTTATATTATAAGGTATTTTCAATGATACACTGTATATTACGTTATATTATAAGGTATTTTCATTGATACACTACAAATTACCATATATTATAAGGTATTTTCAAAGATACACTGCATATTACGTTATATCATAATGTATTTTCAATGATACACTGCATAATACGTTATAGTATAAGGTATTTTCAATGATAAACTTCAAATTACGATATATTATAAGGTATTTTCAATGATACACTGCATATTACGTTATATCATAATGTATTTTCAATGATACACTGCATAATACGTTATATTATAAGGTATTTTCAATTGTAAACTACTATATATCATAAGGTATTTTCAATGATACACTGCATATTATGATATATTATAAGGTATTTTCAATGATACACTGCATATTACGTTATATTATAAGGTATTTTCAATTGTAAACTACTATATATCATAAGGTATTTTCAATGATACACTGCATATTACGTTATATTATAAGGTATTTTCAATGATACACTGCATATTACGTTATATTATAAGGTATTTTCATTGATACACTACAAATTACCATATATTATAAGGTATTTTCAATGATACACTGCATATTACGTTATATTATAAGGTGTTTTCAATGATACACTGCATATTACGTTATATTATAAGGTATTTTCAATGATAAACTACTATATATTATAAGGTATTTTCAATGATAAGCTACTATATATCATAATGTATTTTCAATGTTACACTGCATACTATGTTATATTATAAGGTATTTTCAATTGTAAACTACTATATATCATAAGGTATTTTCAATGATACACTGCATATTACGTTATATTATAAGGTATTTTCAATGATACACTGCATATTACGTTATATCATAATGTATTTTCAATGATACACTGCATATTATGATATATTATAAGGTATTTTCAATGATACACTGCATATTACGTTATATTACAAGGTATTTTCAATGATAAACTACTATATATTATAAGGTATTTTCAATGATACTCTGCATATTACGTGATATTATAAGGTGTTTTCAATGTTACACTACATACTACGTTATATTATAAGGTATTTTCAATGATACACTGTATATTACGTTATATTATAAGGTATTTTCATTGATACACTACAAATTACCATATATTATAAGGTATTTTCAATGATACACTGCATATTACGTTATATCATAATGTATTTTCAATGATACACTGCATAATACGTTATATTATAAGGTATTTTCAATGATAAACTACTATATATTATAAGGTATTTTCAAGGGTACACTGCATATTACGTTACATTATAAGGTATTTTCATTGATTCACTACAAATTACCATATATTATAAGGTATTTTCAATGATACACTGCATATTACGTGATATTATAAGGTGTTTTCAATGTTACACTGCGTACTACGTTATATTATAAGGTATTTTCAATGATACACTGTATATTACGTTATATTATAAGGTATATTCAATGATAAACTACTATATATTACAAGGTATTTTCAAGGGTACACTGCCTATTACATAATATTATAAGGTATTTTCATTGATACACTACAAATTACCATATATTATAAGGTATTTTCAATGATACACTGCATAATAAGTTATATCATAAGGTATTTTGAATGATACACTGCATATTACGTTATATTATAAGGTGTTTTCAATGATACACTGCATATTACGTTATATTATAAGGTATTTTCATTGATACACTACAAATTACGATATATTATAAGGTATTTTCAATGATAAACTACTATATATTATAAGGTATTTTCATTGATAAACTACTATATATTGTAAGGTAGTTTCAATGATACACTGCATATTACGTTATATTATAAGGTATTTTCAATGATAAACTGCATATTATGGTATATTATAAGGTATTTTCAATGATACACTGCATATTACGTTACATTATAAGGTATATTCAATGACACACTGTATATTACGTTATATTATAAGGTATTTTCAATGATATACTGCATATTACGATATATTATATGGTATTTTCAATGATACACTGCATATTACGTTATATCATAAGGTATTTTCATTGATACACTACAAATTACGATATATTATAAGGTATTTTCAATGATAAACTACTATATATTATAAGGTATTTTCATTGATAAACTACTATATATTGTAAGGTAGTTTCAATGATACACTGCATATTACGTTATATTATAAGGTATTTTCAATGATAAACTGCATATTATGGTATATTATAAGGTATTTTCAATGACACACTGCATATTACGTTATATTAATATATAAGGTATTTTCAATGACACACTGCATATTACGTTATATTATAAGGTATTTTCAATGATACACTGCATATTACGATATATTATATGGTATTTTCAATGATACACTGCATATTATGATATATTATAAGGTATTTTGAATGATACACTGCATATTACGTTATATTATAAGGTGTTTTCAATGATACACTGCATATTACGTTATATTATAAGGTATTTTCAATGATAAACTACTATATATTATAAGGTATTTTCAATGATAAGCTACTATATATCATAATGTATTTTCAATGTTACACTGCATACTACGTTATATTATAAGGTATTTTCAATGATACACTGTATATTACGTTATATTATAAGGTATTTTCATTGATACACTACAAATTACCATATATTATAAGGTATTTTCAAAGATACACTGCATATTACGTTATATCATAATGTATTTTCAATGATACACTGCATAATACGTTATAGTATAAGGTATTTTCAATGATAAACTTCAAATTACGATATATTATAAGGTATTTTCAATGATACTCTGCATATTACGTTATATTATAAGGTATTTTCAATGGTAAACTACTATATATTACAAGGTATTTTCAATGATACACTGCATATTACGTTACATTATAAGGTATATTCAATGACACACTGTATATTACGTTATATTATAAGGTATTTTCAATGATATACTGCATATTACGATATATTATATGGTATTTTCAATGATACACTGCATAATAAGTTATATCATAAGGTATATTGAATGATACACTGCATATTACGTTATATTATAAGGTGTTTTCAATGATACACTGCATATTACGTTATATTATAAGGTATTTTCAATGATAAACTACTATATATTATAAGGTATTTTCAATGATAAGCTACTATATATCATAATGTATTTTCAATGTTACACTGCATACTACGTTATATTATAAGGTATTTTCAATGATACACTGTATATTACGTTATATTATAAGGTATTTTCATTGATACACTACAAATTACCATATATTATAAGGTATTTTCAATGATACACTGCATATTACGTTATATTATAAGGTGTTTTCAATGATACACTGCATATTACGTTATATTATAAGGTATTTTCAATGATAAACTACTATATATTATAAGGTATTGTCAATGATAAGCTACTATATATCATAATGTATTTTCAATGTTACACTGCATACTATGTTATATTATAAGGTATTTTCAATTGTAAACTACTATATATCATAAGGTATTTTGAATGATACACTGCATATTACGTTATATTATAAGGTGTTTTCAATGATACACTGCATATTACGTTATATTATATGGTATTTTCAATGATAAACTACTATATATTATAAGGTATTTTCAATGATAAGCTACTATATATCATAATGTATTTTCAATGTTACACTGCATACTACGTTATATTATAAGGTATTTTCAATGATACACTGTATATTACGTTATATTATAAGGTATTTTCATTGATACACTACAAATTACCATATATTATAAGGTATTTTCAAAGATACACTGCATATTACGTTATATCATAATGTATTTTCAATGATACACTGCATAATACGTTATAGTATAAGGTATTTTCAATGATAAACTTCAAATTACGATATATTATAAGGTATTTTCAATGATACTCTGCATATTACGTTATATTATAAGGTATTTTCAATGGTAAACTACTATATATTACAAGGTATTTTCAATGATACACTGCATATTACGTTACATTATAAGGTATATTCAATGACACACTGTATATTACGTTATATTATAAGGTATTTTCAATGATATACTGCATATTACGATATATTATATGGTATTTTCAATGATACACTGCATATTACGTTATATCATAAGGTATTTTCATTGATACACTACAAATTACGATATATTATAAGGTATTTTCAATGATGAACTACTATATATTATAAGGTATTTTCATTGATAAACTACTATATATTGTAAGGTAGTTTCAATGATACACTGCATATTACGTTATATTATAAGGTATTTTCAATGATAAATTGCATATTATGGTATATTATAAGGTATTTTCAATGACACACTGCATATTACGTTATATTAATATATAAGGTATTTTCAATGACACACTGCATATTACGTTATATTATAAGGTATTTTCAATGATACACTGCATATTACGATATATTATATGGTATTTTCAATGATACACTGCATATTATGATATATTATAAGGTATTTTCAAGGGTACACTGCATATTACATAATATTATAAGGTATTTTCATTGATACACTACAAATTACCATATATTATAAGGTATTTTCAATGATACACTGCATAATAAGTTATATCATAAGGTATATTGAATGATACACTGCATATTACGTTATATTATAAGGTGTTTTCAATGATACACTGCATATTACGTTATATTATAAGGTATTTTCAATGATAAACTACTATATATTATAAGGTATTTTCAATGATAAGCTACTATATATCATAATGTATTTTCAATGTTACACTGCATACTACGTTATATTATAAGGTATTTTCAATGATACACTGTATATTACGTTATATTATAAGGTATTTTCATTGATACACTACAAATTACCATATATTATAAGGTATTTTCAATGATACACTGCATATTACGTTATATTATAAGGTGTTTTCAATGATACACTGCATATTACGTTATATTATAAGGTATTTTCAATGATAAACTACTATATATTATAAGGTATTGTCAATGATAAGCTACTATATATCATAATGTATTTTCAATGTTACACTGCATACTATGTTATATTATAAGGTATTTTCAATTGTAAACTACTATATATCATAAGGTATTTTCAATGATACACTGCATATTACGTTATATTATAAGGTATTTTCAATGATACACTGCATATTACGTTATATCATAATGTATTTTCAATGATACACTGCATAATACGTTATATTATAAGGTATTTTCAATGATAAACTACTATATATTATAAGGTATTTTCAAGGGTACACTGCATATTACATAATATTATAAGGTATTTTCATTGATACACTACAAATTACCATATATTATAAGGTATTTTCAAGGGTACACTGCATATTACGTTATATTATAAGGTATTTTCATTGATACACTACAAATTACCATATATTATAAGGTATTTTCAATGATAGACTGCATAATACGTTATATCATAAGGTATTTTCAATGATACACTGCATATTACGTTATATTATAAGGTATTTTCAATGATACACTGTATATTACGTTATATTATAAGGTATTTTCAATGATATACTGCATATTACGATATATTATATGGTATTTTCAATGATACACTGCATATTACGTTATATCATAAGGTATTTTCTTTGATACACTACAAATTACGATATATTATAAGGTATTTTCACTGATAAACTACTATATATTATAAGGTATTTTCAATTGTAAACTACTATATATCATAATGTATTTTCAATGATACACTGCATATTACGTTATATTATAAGGTATTTTCAATGATACACTGCATATTACGTTATATCATAATGTATTTTCAATGATACACTGCATAATACGTTATAGTATAAGGTATTTTCAATGATAAACTTCAAATTACGATATATTATAAGGTATTTTCAATGATACTCTGCATATTACGTTATATTATAAGGTATTTTCAATGGTAAACTACTATATATTACAAGGTATTTTCAATGATACACTGCATATTACGTTACATTATAAGGTATATTCAATGACACACTGTATATTACGTTATATTATAAGGTATTTTCAATGATATACTGCATATTACGATATATTATATGGTATTTTCAATGATACACTGCATATTACGTTATATCATAAGGTATTTTCATTGATACACTACAAATTACGATATATTATAAGGTATTTTCAATGATAAACTACTATATATTATAAGGTATTTTCATTGATAAACTACTATATATTGTAAGGTAGTTTCAATGATACACTGCATATTACGTTATATTATAAGGTATTTTCAATGATAAACTGCATATTATGGTATATTATAAGGTATTTTCAATGACACACTGCATATTACGTTATATTAATATATAAGGTATTTTCAATGACACACTGCATATTACGTTATATTATAAGGTATTTTCATTGATACACTACAAATTACCATATATTATAAGGTATTTTCAATGATACACTGCATATTACGTTATATTATAAGGTGTTTTCAATGATACACTGCATATTACGTTATATTATAAGGTATTTTCAATGATAAACTACTATATATTATAAGGTATTTTCAATGATAAGCTACTATATATCATAATGTATTTTCAATGTTACACTGCATACTACGTTATATTATAAGGTATTTTCAATGATACACTGTATATTACGTTATATTATAAGGTATTTTCATTGATACACTACAAATTACCATATATTATAAGGTATTTTCAATGATACACTGCATATTACGTTATATTATAAGGTGTTTTCAATGATACACTGCATATTACGTTATATTATAAGGTATTTTCAATGATAAACTACTATATATTATAAGGTATTGTCAATGATAAGCTACTATATATCATAATGTATTTTCAATGTTACACTGCATACTATGTTATATTATAAGGTATTTTCAATTGTAAACTACTATATATCATAAGGTATTTTCAATGATACACTGCATATTACGTTATATTATAAGGTATTTTCAATGATACACTGCATATTACGTTATATCATAATGTATTTTCAATGATACACTGCATAATACGTTATATTATAAGGTATTTTCAATGATAAACTACTATATATTATAAGGTATTTTCAAGGGTACACTGCATATTACATAATATTATAAGGTATTTTCATTGATACACTACAAATTACCATATATTATAAGGTATTTTCAAGGGTACACTGCATATTACGTTATATTATAAGGTATTTTCATTGATACACTACAAATTACCATATATTATAAGGTATTTTCAATGATAGACTGCATAATACGTTATATCATAAGGTATTTTCAATGATACACTGCATATTACGTTATATTATAAGGTATTTTCAATGATACACTGTATATTACGTTATATTATAAGGTATTTTCAATGATATACTGCATATTACGATATATTATATGGTATTTTCAATGATACACTGCATATTACGTTATATCATAAGGTATTTTCTTTGATACACTACAAATTACGATATATTATAAGGTATTTTCACTGATAAACTACTATATATTATAAGGTATTTTCAATTGTAAACTACTATATATCATAATGTATTTTCAATGATACACTGCATATTACGTTATATTATAAGGTATTTTCAATGATACACTGCATATTACGTTATATCATAATGTATTTTCAATGATACACTGCATAATACGTTATAGTATAAGGTATTTTCAATGATAAACTTCAAATTACGATATATTATAAGGTATTTTCAATGATACTCTGCATATTACGTTATATTATAAGGTATTTTCAATGGTAAACTACTATATATTACAAGGTATTTTCAATGATACACTGCATATTACGTTACATTATAAGGTATATTCAATGACACACTGTATATTACGTTATATTATAAGGTATTTTCAATGATATACTGCATATTACGATATATTATATGGTATTTTCAATGATACACTGCATATTACGTTATATCATAAGGTATTTTCATTGATACACTACAAATTACGATATATTATAAGGTATTTTCAATGATAAACTACTATATATTATAAGGTATTTTCATTGATAAACTACTATATATTGTAAGGTAGTTTCAATGATACACTGCATATTACGTTATATTATAAGGTATTTTCAATGATAAACTGCATATTATGGTATATTATAAGGTATTTTCAATGACACACTGCATATTACGTTATATTAATATATAAGGTATTTTCAATGACACACTGCATATTACGTTATATTATAAGGTATTTTCATTGATACACTACAAATTACCATATATTATAAGGTATTTTCAATGATACACTGCATATTACGTTATATTATAAGGTATTTTCAATGATACACTGCATATTACGTTATATTATAAGGTATTTTCAATGATAAACTACTATATATTATAAGGTATTGTCAATGATAAGCTACTATATATCATAATGTATTTTCAATGTTACACTGCATACTATGTTATATTATAAGGTATTTTCAATTGTAAACTACTATATATCATAAGGTATTTTCAATGATACACTGCATATTACGTTATATTATAAGGTATTTTCAATGATAAACTACTATATATTATAATGTATTTTCAATGATAAGCTACTATATATCATAATGTATTTTCAATGTTACACAGCATACTACGTTATATTATAAGGTATTTTCAATGATACACTGTATATTACGTTATATTATAAGGTATTTTCATTGATACACTACAAATTACCATATATTATAAGGTATTTTCAATGATACACTGCATATTACGTTATATTATAAGGTGTTTTCAATGATACACTGCATATTACGTTATATTATAAGGTATTTTCAATGATAAACTACTATATATTATAAGGTATTGTCAATGATAAGCTACTATATATCATAATGTATTTTCAATGTTACACTGCATACTATGTTATATTATAAGGTATTTTCAATTGTAAACTACTATATATCATAAGGTATTTTCAATGATACACTGCATATTACGTTATATTATAAGGTATTTTCAATGATACACTGCATATTACGTTATATCATAATGTATTTTCAATGATACACTGCATAATACGTTATATTATAAGGTATTTTCAATGATAAACTACTATATATTATAAGGTATTTTCAAGGGTACACTGCATATTACATAATATTATAAGGTATTTTCATTGATACACTACAAATTACCATATATTATAAGGTATTTTCAAGGGTACACTGCATATTACGTTATATTATAAGGTATTTTCATTGATACACTACAAATTACCATATATTATAAGGTATTTTCAATGATAGACTGCATAATACGTTATATCATAAGGTATTTTCAATGATACACTGCATATTACGTTATATTATAAGGTATTTTCAATGATACACTGTATATTACGTTATATTATAAGGTATTTTCAATGATATACTGCATATTACGATATATTATATGGTATTTTCAATGATACACTGCATATTACGTTATATCATAAGGTATTTTCTTTGATACACTACAAATTACGATATATTATAAGGTATTTTCACTGATAAACTACTATATATTATAAGGTATTTTCAATTGTAAACTACTATATATCATAATGTATTTTCAATGATACACTGCATATTACGTTATATTATAAGGTATTTTCAATGATACACTGCATATTACGTTATATCATAATGTATTTTCAATGATACACTGCATATTACATATTATTATAAGGTATTTTCATTGATACACTACAAATTACCATATATTATAAGGTATTTTCAATGATACACTGCATAATAAGTTATATCATAAGGTATTTTGAATGATACACTGCATATTACGTTATATTATAAGGTGTTTTCAATGATACACTGCATATTACGTTATATTATAAGGTATTTTCAATGATAAACTACTATATATTATAAGGTATTTTCAATGATAAGCTACTATATATCATAATGTATTTTCAATGTTACACTGCATACTACGTTATATTATAAGGTATTTTCAATGATACACTGTATATTACGTTATATTATAAGGTATTTTCATTGATACACTACAAATTACCATATATTATAAGGTATTTTCAATGATACTCTGCATATTACGTTATATTATAAGGTATTTTCAATGGTAAACTACTATATATTACAAGGTATTTTCAATGATACACTGCATATTACGTTACATTATAAGGTATATTCAATGACACACTGTATATTACGTTATATTATAAGGTATTTTCAATGATATACTGCATATTACGATATATTATATGGTATTTTCAATGATACACTGCATATTACGTTATATCATAAGGTATTTTCATTGATACACTACAAATTACGATATATTATAAGGTATTTTCAATGATAAACTACTATATATTATAAGGTATTTTCATTGATAAACTACTATATATTGTAAGGTAGTTTCAATGATACACTGCATATTACGTTATATTATAAGGTATTTTCAATGATAAACTGCATATTATGGTATATTATAAGGTATTTTCAATGACACACTGCATATTACGTTATATTAATATATAAGGTATTTTCAATGACACACTGCATATTACGTTATATTATAAGGTATTTTCAATGATACACTGCATATTACGATATATTATAAGGTATTTTCAATGATACACTGCATATTATGATATATTATAAGGTATTTTCAAGGGTACACTGCATATTACATAATATTATAAGGTATTTTCATTGATACACTACAAATTACCATATATTATAAGGTATTTTCAATGATACACTGTATATTACGTTATATTATAAGGTATTTTCATTGATACACTACAAATTACCATATATTATAAGGTATTTTCAATGATACACTGCATAATACGTTATATCATAAGGTATTTTCAATGATAAACTACTATATATTATAAGGTATTTTCAATGATACACTGTATATTACGTTATATTATAAGGTGTTTTCAATGTTACACTGCGTACTACGTTATATTATAAGGTATTTTCAATGATACACTGTATATTACGTTATATTATAAGGTATATTCAATGATAAACTACTATATATTATAAGGTATTTTCAAGGGTACACTGCCTATTACATAATATTATAAGGTATTTTCATTGATACACTACAAATTACCATATATTATAAGGTATTTTCAATGATACACTGCATATTACGTTATATTATAAGGTATTTTCAATGATACACTGCATATTACGTTATATTATAAGGTATTTTCAATGATAAACTACTATATATTATAAGGTATTGTCAATGATAAGCTACTATATATCATAATGTATTTTCAATGTTACACTGCATACTATGTTATATTATAAGGTATTTTCAATTGTAAACTACTATATATCATAAGGTATTTTCAATGATACACTGCATATTACGTTATATTATAAGGTATTTTCAATGATACACTGCATATTACGTTATATCATAATGAATTTTCAATGATACACTGCATAATACGTTATATTATAAGGTATTTTCAATGATAAACTACTATATATTATAAGGTATTTTCAAGGGTACACTGCATATTACATAATATTATAAGGTATTTTCATTGATACACTACAAATTACCATATATTATAAGGTATTTTCAAGGGTACACTGCATATTACGTTATATTATAAGGTATTTTCATTGATACACTACAAATTACCATATATTATAAGGTATTTTCAATGATAGACTGCATAATACGTTATATCATAAGGTATTTTCAATGATACACTGCATATTACGTTATATTATAAGGTATTTTCAATGATACACTGCATATTACGTTATATTATAAGGTATTTTCAATGATAAACTTCAAATTACGATATATTATAAGGTATTTTCAATGATACTCTGCATATTACGTTATATTATAAGGTATTTTCAATGGTAAACTACTATATATTACAAGGTATTTTCAATGATACACTGCATATTACGTTACATTATAAGGTATATTCAATGACACACTGTATATTACGTTATATTATAAGGTATTTTCAATGATATACTGCATATTACGATATATTATATGGTATTTTCAATGATACACTGCATATTACGTTATATTATAAGGTATTTTCAATGATAAACTACTATATATTATAAGGTATTTTCAATGATAAGCTACTATATATCATAATGTATTTTCAATGTTACACTGCATACTACGTTATATTATAAGGTATTTTCAATGATACACTGTATATTACGTTATATTATAAGGTATTTTCATTGATACACTACAAATTACCATATATTATAAGGTATTTTCAAAGATACACTGCATATTACGTTATATCATAAGGTATTTTGAATGATACACTGCATATTACGTTATATTATAAGGTGTTTTCAATGATACACTGCATATTACGTTATATTATATGGTATTTTCAATGATAAACTACTATATATTATAAGGTATTTTCAATGATAAGCTACTATATATCATAATGTATTTTCAATGTTACACTGCATACTACGTTATATTATAAGGTATTTTCAATGATACACTGTATATTACGTTATATTATAAGGTATTTTCATTGATACACTACAAATTACCATATATTATAAGGTATTTTCAAAGATACACTGCATATTACGTTATATCATAATGTATTTTCAATGATACACTGCATAATACGTTATAGTATAAGGTATTTTCAATGATAAACTTCAAATTACGATATATTATAAGGTATTTTCAATGATACTCTGCATATTACGTTATATTATAAGGTATTTTCAATGGTAAACTACTATATATTACAAGGTATTTTCAATGATACACTGCATATTACGTTACATTATAAGGTATATTCAATGACACACTGTATATTACGTTATATTATAAGGTATTTTCAATGATATACTGCATATTACGATATATTATATGGTATTTTCAATGATACACTGCATATTACGTTATATCATAAGTTATTTTCATTGATACACTACAAATTACGATATATTATAAGGTATTTTCAATGATAAACTACTATATATTATAAGGTATTTTCATTGATAAACTACTATATATTGTAAGGTAGTTTCAATGATACACTGCATATTACGTTATATTATAAGGTATTTTCAATGATAAACTGCATATTATGGTATATTATAAGGTATTTTCAATGACACACTGCATATTACGTTATATTAATATATAAGGTATTTTCAATGACACACTGCATATTACGTTATATTATAAGGTATTTTCAATGATACACTGCATATTACGATATATTATATGGTATTTTCAATGATACACTGCATATTACGTTATATTATAAGGTATTTTCAAGGGTACACTGCATATTACATAATATTATAAGGTATTTTCATTGATACACTACAAATTACCATATATTATAAGGTATTTTCAATGATACACTGCATAATACGTTATATCATAAGGTATTTTCAATGATAAACTACTATATATTATAAGGTATTTTCAATGATACACTGTATATTACGTTATATTATAAGGTGTTTTCAATGTTACACTGCGTACTACGTTATATTATAAGGTATTTTCAATGATACACTGTATATTACGTTATATTATAAGGTATATTCAATGATAAACTACTATATATTATAAGGTATTTTCAAGGGTACACTGCCTATTACATAATATTATAAGGTATTTTCATTGATACACTACAAATTACCATATATTATAAGGTATTTTCAATGATACACTGCATAATAAGTTATATCATAAGGTATTTTGAATGATACACTGCATATTACGTTATATTATAAGGTGTTTTCAATGATACACTGCATAATACGTTATATTATAAGGTATTTTCAATGATAAACTACTATATATTATAAGGTATTTTCAAGGGTACACTGCATATTACATAATATTATAAGGTATTTTCATTGATACACTACAAATTACCATATATTATAAGGTATTTTCAAGGGTACACTGCATATTACGTTATATTATAAGGTATTTTCATTGATACACTACAAATTACCATATATTATAAGGTATTTTCAATGATAGACTGCATAATACGTTATATCATAAGGTATTTTCAATGATACACTGCATATTACGTTATATTATAAGGTATTTTCAATGATACACTGCATATTACGTTATATTATAAGGTATTTTCAATGATAAACTTCAAATTACGATATATTATAAGGTATTTTCAATGATACTCTGCATATTACGTTATATTATAAGGTATTTTCAATGGTAAACTACTATATATTACAAGGTATTTTCAATGATACACTGCATATTACGTTACATTATAAGGTATATTCAATGACACACTGTATATTACGTTATATTATAAGGTATTTTCAATGATATACTGCATATTACGATATATTATATGGTATTTTCAATGATACACTGCATATTACGTTATATTATAAGGTATTTTCAATGATAAACTACTATATATTATAAGGTATTTTCAATGATAAGCTACTATATATCATAATGTATTTTCAATGTTACACTGCATACTACGTTATATTATAAGGTATTTTCAATGATACACTGTATATTACGTTATATTATAAGGTATTTTCATTGATACACTACAAATTACCATATATTATAAGGTATTTTCAAGGATACACTGCATATTACGTTATATTATAAGGTATTTTGAATGATACACTGCATATTACGTTATATTATAAGGTGTTTTCAATGATACACTGCATATTACGTTATATTATATGGTATTTTCAATGATAAACTACTATATATTATAAGGTATTTTCAATGATAAGCTACTATATATCATAATGTATTTTCAATGTTACACTGCATACTACGTTATATTATAAGGTATTTTCAATGATACACTGTATATTACGTTATATTATAAGGTATTTTCATTGATACACTACAAATTACCATATATTATAAGGTATTTTCAAAGATACACTGCATATTACGTTATATCATAATGTATTTTCAATGATACACTGCATAATACGTTATAGTATAAGGTATTTTCAATGATAAACTTCAAATTACGATATATTATAAGGTATTTTCAATGATACTCTGCATATTACGTTATATTATAAGGTATTTTCAATGGTAAACTACTATATATTACAAGGTATTTTCAATGATACACTGCATATTACGTTACATTATAAGGTATATTCAATGACACACTGTATATTACGTTATATTATAAGGTATTTTCAATGATATACTGCATATTACGATATATTATATGGTATTTTCAATGATACACTGCATATTACGTTATATCATAAGTTATTTTCATTGATACACTACAAATTACGATATATTATAAGGTATTTTCAATGATAAACTACTATATATTATAAGGTATTTTCATTGATAAACTACTATATATTGTAAGGTAGTTTCAATGATACACTGCATATTACGTTATATTATAAGGTATTTTCAATGATAAACTGCATATTATGGTATATTATAAGGTATTTTCAATGACACACTGCATATTACGTTATATTAATATATAAGGTATTTTCAATGACACACTGCATATTACGTTATATTATAAGGTATTTTCAATGATACACTGCATATTACGATATATTATAAGGTATTTTCAATGATACACTGCATATTACGTTATATTATAAGGTATTTTCAAGGGTACACTGCATATTACATAATATTATAAGGTATTTTCATTGATACACTACAAATTACCATATATTATAAGGTATTTTCAATGATACACTGCATATTACGTTATATTATAAGGTATTTTCAATGATAAACTACTATATATTATAAGGTATTTTCAATGATACACTGTATATTACGTTATATTATAAGGTGTTTTCAATGTTACACTGCGTACTACGTTATATTATAAGGTATTTTCAATGATACACTGTATATTACGTTATATTATAAGGTATATTCAATGATAAACTACTATATATTATAAGGTATTTTCAAGGGTACACTGCCTATTACATAATATTATAAGGTATTTTCATTGATACACTACAAATTACCATATATTATAAGGTATTTTCAATGATACACTGCATAATAAGTTATATCATAAGGTATTTTGAATGATACACTGCATATTACGTTATATTATAAGGTGTTTTCAATGATACACTGCATATTACGTTATATAATAAGGTATTTTCAATGATAAACTACTATATATTATAAGGTATTTTCAATGATAAGCTACTATATATCATAATGTATTTTCAATGTTACACTGCATACTACGTTATATTATAAGGTATTTTCAATGATAAACTACTATATATTATAAGGTATTGTCAATGATAAGCTACTATATATCATAATGTATTTTCAATGTTACACTGCATACTATGTTATATTATAAGGTATTTTCAATTGTAAACTACTATATATCATAAGGTATTTTCAATGATACACTGCATATTACGTTATATTATAAGGTATTTTCAATGATACACTGCATATTACGTTATATCATAATGAATTTTCAATGATACACTGCATAATACGTTATATTATAAGGTATTTTCAATGATAAACTACTATATATTATAAGGTATTTGCAAGGGTACACTGCATATTACATAATATTATAAGGTATTTTCATTGATACACTACAAATTACCATATATTATAAGGTATTTTCAAGGGTACACTGCATATTACGTTATATTATAAGGTATTTTCATTGATACACTACAAATTACCATATATTATAAGGTATTTTCAATGATAGACTGCATAATACGTTATATCATAAGGTATTTTCAATGATACACTGCATATTACGTTATATTATAAGGTATTTTCAATGATACACTGTATATTACGTTATATTATAAGGTATTTTCAATGATATACTGCATATTACGATATATTATATGGTATTTTCAATGATACACTGCATATTACGTTATATCATAAGGTATTTTCTTTGATACACTACAAATTACGATATATTATAAGGTATTTTCACTGATAAACTACTATATATTATAAGGTATTTTCAATTGTAAACTACTATATATCATAATGTATTTTCAATGATACACTGCATATTACGTTATATTATAAGGTATTTTCAATGATACACTGCATATTACGTTATATCATAATGTATTTTCAATGATACACTGCATAATACGTTATAGTATAAGGTATTTTCAATGATAAACTTCAAATTACGATATATTATAAGGTATTTTCAATGATAATCTGCATATTACGTTATATTATAAGGTATTTTCAATGGTAAACTACTATATATTACAAGGTATTTTCAATGATACACTGCATATTACGTTACATTATAAGGTATATTCAATGACACACTGTATATTACGTTATATTATAAGGTATTTTCAATGATATACTGCATATTACGATATATTATATGGTATTTTCAATGATACACTGCATATTACGTTATATCATAAGGTATTTTCATTGATACACTACAAATTACGATATATTATAAGGTATTTTCAATGATAAACTACTATATATTATAAGGTATTTTCATTGATAAACTACTATATATTGTAAGGTAGTTTCAATGATACACTGCATATTACGTTATATTATAATGTATTTTCAATGATAAACTGCATATTATGGTATATTATAAGGTATTTTCAATGACACACTGCATATTACGTTATATTAATATATAAGGTATTTTCAATGACACACTGCATATTACGTTATATTATAAGGTATTTTCATTGATACACTACAAATTACCATATATTATAAGGTATTTTCAATGATACACTGCATATTACGTTATATTATAAGGTGTTTTCAATGATACACTGCATATTACGTTATATTATAAGGTATTTTCAATGATAAACTACTATATATTATAAGGTATTGTCAATGATAAGCTACTATATATCATAATGTATTTTCAATGTTACACTGCATACTATGTTATATTATAAGGTATTTTCAATTGTAAACTACTATATATCATAAGGTATTTTCAATGATTCACTGCATATTACGTTATATTATAAGGTATTTTCAATGATAAACTACTATATATTATAAGGTATTTTCAATGATAAGCTACTATATATCATAATGTATTTTCAATGTTACACTGCATACTACGTTATATTATAAGGTATTTTCAATGATACACTGTATATTACGTTATATTATAAGGTATTTTCATTGATACACTACAAATTACCATATATTATAAGGTATTTTCAATGATACACTGCATATTACGTTATATTATAAGGTGTTTTCAATGATACACTGCATATTACGTTATATTATAAGGTATTTTCAATGATAAACTACTATATATTATAAGGTATTGTCAATGATAAGCTACTATATATCATAATGTATTTTCAATGTTACACTGCATACTATGTTATATTATAAGGTATTTTCAATTGTAAACTACTATATATCATAAGGTATTTTCAATGATACACTGCATATTACGTTATATTATAAGGTATTTTCAATGATACACTGCATATTACGTTATATCATAATGTATTTTCAATGATACACTGCATAATACGTTATATTATAAGGTATTTTCAATGATAAACTACTATATATTATAAGGTATTTTCAAGGGTACACTGCATATTACATAATATTATAAGGTATTTTCATTGATACACTACAAATTACCATATATTATAAGGTATTTTCAAGGGTACACTGCATATTACGTTATATTATAAGGTATTTTCATTGATACACTACAAATTACCATATATTATAAGGTATTTTCAATGATAGACTGCATAATACGTTATATCATAAGGTATTTTCAATGATACACTGCATATTACGTTATATTATAAGGTATTTTCAATGATACACTGTATATTACGTTATATTATAAGGTATTTTCAATGATATACTGCATATTACGATATATTATATGGTATTTTCAATGATACACTGCATATTACGTTATATCATAAGGTATTTTCTTTGATACACTACAAATTACGATATATTATAAGGTATTTTCACTGATAAACTACTATATATTATAAGGTATTTTCAATTGTAAACTACCATATATCATAATGTATTTTCAATGATACACTGCATATTACGTTATATTATAAGGTATTTTCAATGATACACTGCATATTACGTTATATCATAATGTATTTTCAATGATACACTGCATAATACGTTATAGTATAAGGTATTTTCAATGATAAACTTCAAATTACGATATATTATAAGGTATTTTCAATGATACTCTGCATATTACGTTATATTATAAGGTATTTTCAATGGTAAACTACTATATATTACAAGGTATTTTCAATGATACACTGCATATTACGTTACATTATAAGGTATTTTCATTGATACACTACAAATTACCATATATTATAAGGTATTTTCAATGATAGACTGCATAATACGTTATATCATAAGGTATTTTCAATGATACACTGCATATTACGTTATATTATAAGGTATTTTCAATGATACACTGTATATTACGTTATATTATAAGGTATTTTCAATGATATACTGCATATTACGATATATTATATGGTATTTTCAATGATACACTGCATATTACGTTATATCATAAGGTATTTTCTTTGATACACTACAAATTACGATATATTATAAGGTATTTTCACTGATAAACTACTATATATTATAAGGTATTTTCAATTGTAAACTACTATATATCATAATGTATTTTCAATGATACACTGCATATTACGTTATATTATAAGGTATTTTCAATGATACACTGCATATTACGTTATATCATAATGTATTTTCAATGATACACTGCATAATACGTTATAGTATAAGGTATTTTCAATGATAAACTTCAAATTACGATATATTATAAGGTATTTTCAATGATACTCTGCATATTACGTTATATTATAAGGTATTTTCAATGGTAAACTACTATATATTACAAGGTATTTTCAATGATACACTGCATATTACGTTACATTATAAGGTATATTCAATGACACACTGTATATTACGTTATATTATAAGGTATTTTCAATGATATACTGCATATTACGATATATTATATGGTATTTTCAATGATACACTGCATATTACGTTATATCATAAGGTATTTTCAATGATACACTACAAATTACGATATATTATAAGGTATTTTCAATGATAAACTACTATATATTATAAGGTATTTTCATTGATAAACTACTATATATTGTAAGGTAGTTTCAATGATACACTGCATATTACGTTATATTATAAGGTATTTTCAATGATAAACTGCATATTATGGTATATTATAAGGTATTTTCAATGACACACTGCATATTACGTTATATTAATATATAAGGTATTTTCAATGACACACTGCATATTACGTTATATTATAAGGTATTTTCATTGATACACTACAAATTACCATATATTATAAGGTATTTTCAATGATAGACTGCATAATACGTTATATCATAAGGTATTTTCAATGATACACTGCATATTACGTTATATTATAAGGTATTTTCAATGATACACTGTATATTACGTTATATTATAAGGTATTTTCAATGATATACTGCATATTACGATATATTATATGGTATTTTCAATGATACACTGCATATTACGTTATATCATAAGGTATTTTCTTTGATACACTACAAATTACGATATATTATAAGGTATTTTCACTGATAAACTACTATATATTATAAGGTATTTTCAATTGTAAACTACTATATATCATAATGTATTTTCAATGATACACTGCATATTACGTTATATTATAAGGTATTTTCAATGATACACTGCATATTACGTTATATCATAATGTATTTTCAATGATACACTGCATATTACATATTATTATAAGGTATTTTCATTGATACACTACAAATTACCATATATTATAAGGTATTTTCAATGATACACTGCATAATAAGTTATATCATAAGGTATTTTGAATGATACACTGCATATTACGTTATATTATAAGGTGTTTTCAATGATACACTGCATATTACGTTATATTATATGGTATTTTCAATGATAAACTACTATATATTATAAGGTATTTTCAATGATAAGCTACTATATATCATAATGTATTTTCAATGATACACTGCATATTACGTTATATTATAAGGTATTTTCAATGATACACTGCATATTACGTTATATTATAAGGTATTTTCATTGATACACTACAAATTACCATATATTATAAGGTATTTTCAATGATACTCTGCATATTACGTTATATTATAAGGTATTTTCAATGGTAAACTACTATATATTACAAGGTATTTTCAATGATACACTGCATATTACGTTACATTATAAGGTATATTCAATGACACACTGTATATTACGTTATACTATAAGGTATTTTCAATGATATACTGCATATTACGATATATTATATGGTATTTTCAATGATACACTGCATATTACGTTATATCATAAGGTATTTTCATTGATACACTACAAATTACGATATATTATAAGGTATTTTCAATGATAAACTACTATATATTATAAGGTATTTTCATTGATAAACTACTATATATTGTAAGGTAGTTTCAATGATACACTGCATATTACGTTATATTATAAGGTATTTTCAATGATAAACTGCATATTATGGTATATTATAAGGTATTTTCAATGACACACTGCATATTACGTTATATTAATATATAAGGTATTTTCAATGACACACTGCATATTACGTTATATTATAAGGTATTTTCAATGATACACTGCATATTACGTTATATTATAAGGTATTTTCAATGATACACTGCATATTATGATATATTATAAGGTATTTTCAAGGGTACACTGCATATTACATAATATTATAAGGTATTTTCATTGATACACTACAAATTACCATATATTATAAGGTATTTTCAATGATACACTGTATATTACGTTATATTATAAGGTATTTTCATTGATACACTACAAATTACCATATATTATAAGGTATTTTCAATGATACACTGCATAATACGTTATATCATAAGGTATTTTCAATGATAAACTACTATATATTATAAGGTATTTTCAATGATACACTGTATATTACGTTATATTATAAGGTGTTTTCAATGTTACACTGCGTACTACGTTATATTATAAGGTATTTTCAATGATACACTGTATATTACGTTATATTATAAGGTATATTCAATGATAAACTACTATATATTATAAGGTATTTTCAAGGGTACACTGCCTATTACATAATATTATAAGGTATTTTCATTGATACACTACAAATTACCATATATTATAAGGTATTTTCAATGATACACTGCATATTACGTTATATTATAAGGTATTTTCAATGATACACTGCATATTACGTTATATTATAAGGTATTTTCAATGATAAACTACTATATATTATAAGGTATTGTCAATGATAAGCTACTATATATCATAATGTATTTTCAATGTTACACTGCATACTATGTTATATTATAAGGTATTTTCAATTGTAAACTACTATATATTATAAGGTATTTTCAATGATACACTGCATATTACGTTATATTATAAGGTATTTTCAATGATACACTGCATATTACGTTATATCATAATGAATTTTCAATGATACACTGCATAATACGTTATATTATAAGGTATTTTCAATGATAAACTACTATATATTATAAGGTATTTTCAAGGGTACACTGCATATTACATAATATTATAAGGTATTTTCATTGATACACTACAAATTACCATATATTATAAGGTATTTTCAAGGGTACACTGCATATTACGTTATATTATAAGGTATTTTCATTGATACACTACAAATTACCATATATTATAAGGTATTTTCAATGATACACTGCATATTACGTTATATTATAAGGTATTTTCAATGATACACTGCATATTACGTTATATTATAAGGTATTTTCAATGATACACTGCATATTACGTTATATTATAAGGTATTTTCAATGATAAACTTCAAATTACGATATATTATAAGGTATTTTCAATGATACTCTGCATATTACGTTATATTATAAGGTATTTTCAATGGTAAACTACTATATATTACAAGGTATTTTCAATGATACACTGCATATTACGTTACATTATAAGGTATATTCAATGACACACTGTATATTACGTTATATTATAGGGTATTTTCAATGATATACTGCATATTACGATATATTATATGGTATTTTCAATGATACACTGCATATTACGTTATATTATAAGGTATTTTCAATGATAAACTACTATATATTATAAGGTATTTTCAATGATAAGCTACTATATATCATAATGTATTTTCAATGTTACACTGCATACTACGTTATATTATAAGGTATTTTCAATGATACACTGTATATTACGTTATATTATAAGGTATTTTCATTGATACACTACAAATTACCATATATTATAAGGTATTTTCAAAGATACACTGCATATTACGTTATATTATAAGGTATTTTCAATGATACACTGCATATTACGTTATATCATAAGGTGTTTTCAATGATACACTGCATATTACGTTATATTATATGGTATTTTCAATGATAAACTACTATATATTATAAGGTATTTTCAATGATAAGCTACTATATATCATAATGTATTTTCAATGTTACACTGCATACTACGTTATATTATAAGGTATTTTCAATGATACACTGTATATTACGTTATATTATAAGGTATTTTCATTGATACACTACAAATTACCATATATTATAAGGTATTTTCAAAGATACACTGCATATTACGTTATATCATAATGTATTTTCAATGATACACTGCATAATACGTTATAGTATAAGGTATTTTCAATGATAAACTTCAAATTACGATATATTATAAGGTATTTTCAATGATACTCTGCATATTACGTTATATTATAAGGTATTTTCAATGGTAAACTACTATATATTACAAGGTATTTTCAATGATACACTGCATATTACGTTACATTATAAGGTATATTCAATGACACACTGTATATTACGTTATATTATAAGGTATTTTCAATGATATACTGCATATTACGATATATTATATGGTATTTTCAATGATACACTGCATATTACGTTATGTCATAAGGTATTTTCATTGATACACTACAAATTACGATATATTATAAGGTATTTTCAATGATAAACTACTATATATTATAAGGTATTTTCATTGATAAACTACTATATATTGTAAGGTAGTTTCAATGATACACTGCATATTACGTTATATTATAAGGTATTTTCAATGATAAACTGCATATTATGGTATATTATAAGGTATTTTCAATGACACACTGCATATTACGTTATATTAATATATAAGGTATTTTCAATGACACACTGCATATTACGTTATATTAATATATAAGGTATTTTCAATGACACACTGCATATTACGTTATATTATAAGGTATTTTCAATGATACACTGCATATTACGATATATTATATGGTATTTTCAATGATACACTGCATATTATGATATATTATAAGGTATTTTCAAGGGTACACTGCATATTACATAATATTATAAGGTATTTTCATTGATACACTACAAATTACCATATATTATAAGGTATTTTCAATGATACACTGCATATTACGTTATATCATAAGGTATTTTCAATGATAAACTACTATATATTATAAGGTATTTTCAATGATACACTGTATATTACGTTATATTATAAGGTGTTTTCAATGTTACACTGCATACTACGTTATATTATAAGGTATTTTCAATGATACACTGTATATTACGTTATATTATAAGGTATATTCAATGATAAACTACTATATATTATAAGGTATTTTCAAGGGTACACTGCCTATTACATAATATTATAAGGTATTTTCATTGATACACTACAAATTACCATATATTATAAGGTATTTTCAATGATACACTGCATAATAAGTTATATCATAAGGTATTTTGAATGATACACTGCATATTACGTTATATTATAAGGTATTTACAATGATACACTGCATATTACGTTATATAATAAGGTATTTTCAATGATAAACTACTATATATTATAAGGTATTTTCAATGATAAGCTACTATATATCATAATGTATTTTCAATGTTACACTGCATACTACGTTATATTATAAGGTATTTTCAATGATAAACTACTATATATTATAAGGTATTGTCAATGATAAGCTACTATATATCATAATGTATTTTCAATGTTACACTGCATACTATGTTATATTATAAGGTATTTTCAATTGTAAACTACTATATATCATAAGGTATTTTCAATGATACACTGCATATTACGTTATATTATAAGGTATTTTCAATGATACACTGTATATTACGTTATATTATAAGGTATTTTCAATGATATACTGCATATTACGATATATTATATGGTATTTTCAATGATACACTGCATATTACGTTATATCATAAGGTATTTTCTTTGATACACTACAAATTACGATATATTATAAGGTATTTTCACTGATAAACTACTATATATTATAAGGTATTTTCAATTGTAAACTACTATATATCATAATGTATTTTCAATGATACACTGCATATTACGTTATATTATAAGGTATTTTCAATGATACACTGCATATTACGTTATATTATAAGGTATTTTCAATGATATACTGCATAATACGTTATAGTATAAGGTATTTTCAATGATAAACTTCAAATTACGATATATTATAAGGTATTTTCAATGATACTCTGCATATTACGTTATATTATAAGGTATTTTCAATGGTAAACTACTATATATTACAAGGTATTTTCAATGATACACTGCATATTACGTTACATTATAAGGTATATTCAATGACACACTGTATATTACGTTATATTATAAGGTATTTTCAATGATATACTGCATATTACGATATATTATATGGTATTTTCAATGATACACTGCATATTACGTTATATCATAAGGTATTTTCATTGATACACTACAAATTACGATATATTATAAGGTATTTTCAATGATAAACTACTATATATTATAAGGTATTTTCATTGATAAACTACTATATATTGTAAGGTAGTTTCAATGATACACTGCATATTACGTTATATTATAATGTATTTTCAATGATAAACTGCATATTATGTTATATTATAAGGTATTTTCAATGACACACTGCATATTACGTTATATTAATATATAAGGTATTTTCAATGACACACTGCATATTACGTTATATTATAAGGTATTTTCATTGATACACTACAAATTACCATATATTATAAGGTATTTTCAATGATACACTGCATATTACGTTATATTATAAGGTATTTTCAATGATACACTGCATATTACGTTATATTATAAGGTATTTTCAATGATAAACTACTATATATTATAAGGTATTGTCAATGATAAGCTACTATATATCATAATGTATTTTCAATGTTACACTGCATACTATGTTATATTATAAGGTATTTTCAATTGTAAACTACTATATATCATAAGGTATTTTCAATGATACACTGCATATTACGTTATATTATAAGGTATTTTCAATGATAAACTACTATATATTATAAGGTATTTTCAATGATAAGCTACTATATATCATAATGTATTTTCAATGTTACACTGCATACTACGTTATATTATAAGGTATTTTCAATGATACACTGTATATTACGTTATATTATAAGGTATTTTCATTGATACACTACAAATTACCATATATTATAAGGTATTTTCAATGATACACTGCATATTACGTTATATTATAAGGTATTTTCAATGATACACTGCATATTACGTTATATTATAAGGTATTTTCAATGATAAACTACTATATATTATAAGGTATTGTCAATGATAAGCTACTATATATCATAATGTATTTTCAATGTTACACTGCATACTATGTTATATTATAAGGTATTTTCAATTGTAAACTACTATATATCATAATGTATTTTCAATGATACACTGCATATTACGTTATATTATAAGGTATTTTCAATGATACACTGCATATTACGTTATATCATAATGTATTTTCAATGATACACTGCATAATACGTTATATTATAAGGTATTTTCAATGATAAACTACTATATATTATAAGGTATTTTCAAGGGTACACTGCATATTACATTATATTATAAGGTATTTTCATTGATACACTACAAATTACCATATATTATAAGGTATTTTCAAGGGTACACTGCATATTACGTTATATTATAAGGTATTTTCATTGATACACTACAAATTACCATATATTATAAGGTATTTTCAATGATAGACTGCATAATACGTTATATCATAAGGTATTTTCAATGATACACTGCATATTACGTTATATTATAAGGTATTTTCAATGATACACTGTATATTACGTTATATTATAAGGTATTTTCAATGATATACTGCATATTACGATATATTATATGGTATTTTCAATGATACACTGCATATTACGTTATATCATAAGGTATTTTCTTTGATACACTACAAATTACGATATATTATAAGGTATTTTCACTGATAAACTACTATATATTATAAGGTATTTTCAATTGTAAACTACTATATATCATAATGTATTTTCAATGATACACTGCATATTACGTTATATTATAAGGTATTTTCAATGATACACTGCATATTACGTTATATCATAATGTATTTTCAATGATACACTGCATAATACGTTATAGTATAAGGTATTTTCAATGATAAACTTCAAATTACGATATATTATAAGGTATTTTCAATGATACACTGCATATTACGTTATATTATAAGGTATTTTCAATGGTAAACTACTATATATTACAAGGTATTTTCAATGATACACTGCATATTACGTTACATTATAAGGTATATTCAATGACACACTGTATATTACGTTATATTATAAGGTATTTTCAATGATATACTGCATATTACGATATATTATATGGTATTTTCAATGATACACTGCATATTACGTTATATCATAAGGTATTTTCATTGATACACTACAAATTACGATATATTATAAGGTATTTTCAATGATAAACTACTATATATTATAAGGTATTTTCATTGATAAGCTACTATATATTGTAAGGTAGTTTCAATGATACACTGCATATTACGTTATATTATAAGGTATTTTCAATGATAAACTGCATATTATGGTATATTATAAGGTATTTTCAATGACACACTGTATATTACGTTATATTAATATATAAGGTATTTTCAATGACACACTGCATAATACGTTATATCATAAGGTATTTTCAATGATACACTGCATATTACGTTATATTATAAGGTATTTTCAATGATACACTGTATATTACGTTATATTATAAGGTATCTTCAATGATATACTGCATATTACGATATATTATATGGTATTTTCAATGATACACTGCATATTACGTTATATCATAAGGTATTTTCTTTGATACACTACAAATTACGATATATTATAAGGTATTTTCAATGATAAACTTCAAATTACGATATATTATAAGGTATTTTCAATGATACTCTGCATATTACGTTATATTATAAGGTATTTTCAATGGTAAACTACTATATATTACAAGGTATTTTCAATGATACACTGCATATTACGTTACATTATAAGGTATATTCAATGACACACTGTATATTACGTTATATTATAAGGTATTTTCAATGATATACTGCATATTACGATATATTATATGGTATTTTCAATGATACACTGCATATTACGTTATATCATAAGGTATTTTCATTGATACACTACAAATTACGATATATTATAAGGTATTTTCAATGATAAACTACTATATATTATAAGGTATTTTCATTGATAAACTACTATATATTGTAAGGTAGTTTCAATGATACACTGCATATTACGTTATATTATAAGGTATTTTCAATGATAAACTGCATATTATGGTATATTATAAGGTATTTTCAATGACACACTGCATATTACGTTATATTAATATATAAGGTATTTTCAATGACACACTGCATATTACGTTATATTATAAGGTATTTTCAATGATACACTGCATATTACGATATATTATATGGTATTTTCAATGATACACTGCATATTATGATATATTATAAGGTATTTTCAATGATACACTGCATATTACGTTATATTATAAGGTATTTTCATTGATACACTACAAATTACCATATATTATAAGGTATTTTCAATGATAAACTGCATATTACGTTATATTATAAGGTATTTTCAATTGTAAACTACTATATATCATAAGGTATTTTCAATGATACACTGCATATTACGTTATATTATAAGGTATTTTCAATGATACACTGCATATTACGTTATATCATAATGTATTTTCAATGATACACTGCATAATACGTTATATTATAAGGTATATTCAATGATAAACTACTATATATTATAAGGTATTTTCAAGGGTACACTGCCTATTACATAATATTATAAGGTATTTTCATTGATACACTACAAATTACCATATATTATAAGGTATTTTCAATGATACACTGCATATTACGTTATATTATAAGGTGTTTTCAATGATACACTGCATATTACGTTATATTATAAGGTATTTTCAATGATAAACTACTATATATTATAAGGTATTGTCAATGATAAGCTACTATATATGATAATGTATTTTCAATGTTACACAGCATACTATGTTATATTATAAGGTATTTTCAATTGTAAACTACTATATATCATAAGGTATTTTCAATGATACACTGCATATTACGTTATATTATAAGGTATTTTCAATGATACACTGCATATTACGTTATATCATAATGTATTTTCAATGATACACTGCATAATACGTTATATTATAAGGTATTTTCAATGATAAACTACTATATATTATAAGGTATTTTCAAGGGTACACTGCATATCACATAATATTATAAGGTATTTTCATTGATACACTACAAATTACCATATATTATAAGGTATTTTCAAGGGTACACTGCATATTACGTTATATTATAAGGTATTTTCATTGATACACTACAAATTAGAATATATTATAAGGTATTTTCAATGATAGACTGCATAATACGTTATATCATAAGGTATTTTCAATGATACACTGCATATTACGTTATATTATAAGGTATTTTCAATGATACTCTGTATATTACGTTATATTATAAGGTATTTTCAATGATATACTGCATATTACGATATATTATATGGTATTTTCAATGATACACTGCATATTACGTTATATCATAAGGTATTTTCTTTGATACACTACAAATTACGATATATTATAAGGTATTTTCACTGATAAACTGCATAATAAGTTATATCATAAGGTATTTTGAATGATACACTGCATATTACGTTATATTATAAGTTGTTTTCAATGATACACTGCATAATACGTTATATTATAAGGTATTTTCAATTGTAAACTACTATATATCATAAGGTATTTTCAATGATACACTGCATATTATGATATATTATAAGGTATTTTCAATGATACACTGCATATTACGTTATATTATAAGGTATTTTCAATTGTAAACTACTATATATCATAAGGTATTTTCAATGATACACTGCATATTACGTTATATTATAAGGTATTTTCAATGATACACTGCATATTACGTTATATTATAAGGTATTTTCATTGATACACTACAAATTACCATATATTATAAGGTATTTTCAATGATACACTGCATATTACGTTATATTATAAGGTGTTTTCAATGATACACTGCATATTACGTTATATTATAAGGTATTTTCAATGATAAACTACTATATATTATAAGGTATTTTCAATGATTAGCTACTATATATCATAATGTATTTTCAATGTTACACTGCATACTATGTTATATTATAAGGTATTTTCAATTGTAAACTACTATATATCATAAGGTATTTTCAATGATACACTGCATATTACGTTATATTATAAGGTATTTTCAATGATACACTGCATATTACGTTATATCATAATGTATTTTCAATGATACACTGCATAATACGTTATATTATAAGGTATTTTCAATGATAAACTACTATATATTATAAGGTATTTTCAAGGGTACACTGCATATTACATAATATTATAAGGTATTTTCATTGATACACTACAAATTACCATATATTATAAGGTATTTTCAATGATACACTGCATAATAAGTTATATCATAAGGTATTTTGAATGATACACTGCATATTACGTTCTATTATAAGGTGTTTTCAATGATACACTGCATATTACGTTGTATTATAAGGTATTTTCAATGATAAACTACTATATATTATAAGGTATTTTCAATGATAAGCTACTATATATCATAATGTATTTTCAATGTTACACTGCATACTACGTTATATTATAAGGTATTTTCAATGATACACTGTATATTACGTTATATTATAAGGTATTTTCATTGATACACTACAAATTACCATATATTATAAGGTATTTTCAAAGATACACTGCATATTACGTTATATCATAATGTATTTTCAATGATACACTGCATAATACGTTATAGTATAAGGTATTTTCAATGATAAACTTCAAATTACGATATATTATAAGGTATTTTCAATGATACTCTGCATATTACGTTATATTATAAGGTATTTTCAATGGTAAACTACTATATATTACAAGGTATTTTCAATGATACACTGCATATTACGTTATATTAATATATAAGGTATTTTCAATGACACACTGCATATTACGTTATATTATAAGGTATTTTCAATTATACACTGCATATTACGATGTATTATATGGTATTTTCAATGATACACTGCATATTATGATATATTATAAGGTATTTTCAATGATACACTGCATATTACGTTATATTATAAGGTATTTTCAATGATACACTACAAATTACCATACATTATAAGGTATTTTCAATGATAAACTGCATATTACGTTATATTATAAGGTATTTTCAATTGTAAACTACTATATATCATAAGGTATTTTCAATGATACACTGCATATTACGTTATATTATAAGGTATTTTCAATGATACACTGCATATTACGTTATATCATAATGTATTTTCAATGATACACTGCATAATACGTTATATTATAAGGTATTTTCAATGATAAACTACTATATATTATAAGGTATTTTCAAGGGTACACTGCATATTACATATTATTATAAGTTATTTTCATTGATACACTACAAATTACCATATATTATAAGGTATTTTCAATGATACACTGCATATTACGTTATATCATAATGTATTTTCAATGATACACTGCATAATACGTTATATTATAAGGTATTTTCAATTGTAAACTACTATATATCATAAGGTATTTTCAATGATACACTGCATATTATGATATATTATAAGGTATTTTCAATGATACACTGCATATTACGTTATATCATAAGGTATTTTCAATGATAAACTACTATATATTATAAGGTATTTTCAATGATACACTGTATATTACGTTATATTATAAGGTATATTCAATGATAAACTACTATATATTATAAGGTATTTTCAAGGGTACACTGCCTATTACATAATATTATAAGGTATTTTCATTGATACACTACAAATTACCATATATTATAAGGTATTTTCAATGATAAGCTACTATATATTATAAGGTATTTTCATTGATACACTACAAATTACCATATATTATAAGGTATTTTCAATGATACACTGCATATTACGTTATATCATAATGTATTTTCAATGATACACTGAATAATACGTTATATTATAAGGTATTTTCAATGATAAACTACTATATATTATAAGGTATTTTCAAGGGTACACTGCATATTACGTTATAGTATAAGGTATTTTCAATGATACACTTCAAATTACGATATATTATAAGGTATTTTCAATGATAATCTGCATATTACGTTATATTATAAGGTATTTTCAATGGTAAACTACTATATATTACAAGGTATTTTCAATGATACACTGCATATTACGTTATATTATAAGGTATTTTCGATGACACACTGCATATTACGTTATATTATAAGCTATTTTCAATGATACAATGCATATTACGTTATATTATAAGGTATTTTCAATGATAAACTACTATATATTATAAGGTATTTTCAATGGTACACTGCATATTACGTTATATTATAAGGTATTTTCAATGATAAACTGCATATTATGGTATATTATAAGATATTTTCAATGATACACTGCATATTACGTTATATTATAAGGTATTTTCATTGATACACTACAAATTACCATATATTATATGGTATTTTCAATGATACACTGCATAATACGTTATATCATAAGGTATTTTCAATGATACACTGCATATTACGTTATATTATAAGGTATTTTCAATGATACACTGCATATTACGTTATATTATAAGGTATTTTCAATGATAAACTACTATATATTATAAGGTATTTTCAATGATACACTGCATAATACGTTATATCATAAGGTATTTTCAATGATACACTGCATATTACGTTATATTATAAGGTGTTTTCAATGATACACTGCATATTACGTTATATTATAAGGTATTTTCAATGATACACTGCATATTACGTTATATTATAAGGTATTTTCAATGATACACTGCATATTACGTTATAGTATAAGGTATTTTCAATGATACACTTCAAATTACGATATATTATAAGGTATTTTCAATGATAATCTGCATATTACGTTATATTATAAGGTATTTTCAATGGTAAACTACTATATATTACAAGGTATTTTCAATGATACACTGCATATTACGTTATATAAAAAGGTATTTTCAATGATACACTGCATATTACGTTATATTATAAGGTATTTTCAATGATAAACTACTGTATATTATAAGGTATTTTCAAGGGTACACTGCAAATTACGTTATATTATAAGGTATTTTCATTGATACACTACAAATTACCATATATTATAAGGTATTTTCAATGATACACTGCATAATACTTTATATCATAAGGTATTTTCAATGATACACTGCATATTACGTTATATTATAAGGTATTTTCATTGATACACTACAAATTACCATATATTATATGGTATTTTCAATGATACACTGCATAATACGTTATATCATAAGGTATTTTCAATGATACACTGCATATTACGTTATATTATAAGGTATTTTCAATGATAAACTACTATATATTATAAGGTATTTTCAATGATAAACTGCATATTACGTGATATTATAAGGTGTTTTCAATGTTACACTGCATACTACGTTATATTATAAGGTATTTTCAATGATACACTGTATATTACGTTATATTATAAGGTATTTTCATTGATACACTACATATTACGTTATATTATAAGGTATTTTCAATGATAAACTACTATATATTATAAGGTATTTTCATTGATACACTACAAATTACCATATATTATAAGGTATTTTCAATGATACACTGCATATTACGTTATATCATAATGTATTTTCAATGATACACTGAATAATACGTTATATTATAAGGTATTTTCAATGATAAACTACTATATATTATAAGGTATTTTCAAGGGTACACTGCATATTACGTTATAGTATAAGGTATTTTCAATGATACACTTCAAATTACGATATATTATAAGGTATTTTCAATGATAATCTGCATATTACGTTATATTATAAGGTATTTTCAATGGTAAACTACTATATATTACAAGGTATTTTCAATGATACACTGCATATTACGTTATATTATAAGGTATTTTCGATGACACACTGCATATTACGTTATATTATAAGCTATTTTCAATGATACAATGCATACTACGTTATATTATAAGGTATTTTCAATGATAAACTACTATATATTATAAGGTATTTTCAATGGTACACTGCATATTACGTTATATTATAAGGTATTTTCAATGATAAACTGCATATTATGGTATATTATAAGATATTTTCAATGATACACTGCATATTACGTTATATTATAAGGTATTTTCATTGATACACTACAAATTACCATATATTATATGGTATTTTCAATGATACACTGCATAATACGTTATATCATAAGGTATTTTCAATGATACACTGCATATTACGTTATATTATAAGGTATTTTCAATGATACACTGCATATTACGTTATATTATAAGGTATTTTCAATGATAAACTACTATATATTATAAGGTATTTTCAATGATACACTGCATAATACGTTATATCATAAGGTATTTTCAATGATACACTGCATATTACGTTATATTATAAGGTGTTTTCAATGATACACTGCATATTACGTTATATTATAAGGTATTTTCAATGATACACTGCATATTACGTTATATTATAAGGTATTTTCAATGATACACTGCATATTACGTTATAGTATAAGGTATTTTCAATGATACACTTCAAATTACGATATATTATAAGGTATTTTCAATGATAATCTGCATATTACGTTATATTATAAGGTATTTTCAATGGTAAACTACTATATATTACAAGGTATTTTCAATGATACACTGCATATTACGTTATATTATAAGGTATTTTCAATGACACACTGCATATTACGTTATATTATAAGGTATTTTCAATGATATACTGCATATTACGATATATTATATGGTATTTTCAATGATACACTGCATATTACGTTATATCATAAGGTATTTTCATTGATACACTACAAATTACGATATATTATAAGGTATTTTCAATGATAAACTACTATATATTATAAGGTATTTTCAATGATAAACTACTATATATTATAAGGTATTTTCAATGATACACTGCATATTACGTTATATTATAAGGTATTTTCAATGATAAACTGCATATTATGGTATCTTATAAGGTATTTTCAATGATACACTGCATATTACGTTATATTAATATATAAGGTATTTTCAATGACACACTGCATAATACGTTATATTATAAGGTGTTTTCAATGAAACACTGCATATTACGTTATATTATAAGGTATTTTCAATGATAAACTACTATATATTATAAGGTATTTTCAATGATAAGCTACTATATATTATAAGGTATTTTCAATGATACACTGCATATTACGTTATATTATAAGCTTTTTCAATGGTAAACTACTATATATTATAAGGTAGTTTCAAAGATACACTGCATATTACGTTATATTCTAAGGTATTTTCAATGATACACTGCATATTACGTTATATTATAAGGTATTTTCAATGATACACTACATATTACGTTATATTATAAGGTATTTTCAATGATAAACTACTAAATATTATACGGTATTTTCAATGATACACTGCATATTACGTTATATCATAAGGTATTTTCAATGATACACTGCATATGACGTTATATTATAAGGTATTTTCAATGACACACTGCATATTACGTTATATTATAAGGTATTTGCAATGATACACTGCATATTACGATATATTATATGGTATTTTCAATGATACACTGCATATTATGATATATTATAAGGTATTGTCAATGATACACTGCATATTACGTTATATTATAAGGTATTTTCGATGACACACTGCATATTACGTTATATTATAAGGTATTTTCAATGATAAACTGCATATTATGGTATATTATAAGGTATTTTCAATGATACACTGCATATTACGTTATATTATAAGGTATTTTCATTGATACACTACAAATTACCATATATTATATGGTATTTTCAATGATACACTGCATAATACGTTATATTATAAGGTATTTTCAATGATACACTGCATATTACGTTATATTATAAGGTATTTTCAATGATAAACTACTGTATATTATAAGGTATTTTCAAGGGTACACTGCATATTACGTTATATTATAAGGTATTTTCATTGATACACTGTATATTACGTTATATTATAAGGTATTTTCATTGATACACTACAAATTACCATATATTATAAGGTATTTTCAATGATACACTGCATATTACGTTATATCATAATGTATTTTCAATGATACACTGCATAATACGTTATATCATAAGGTATTTTCAATGATACACTGCATATTACGTTATATTATAAGGTGTTTTCAATGACACACTGCATATTACGTTATATTATAAGGTATTTTCAATTGTAAACTACTATATATCATAAGGTATTTTCAATGATACACTGCATATGACGTTATATTATAAGGTATTTTCAATGATAAACTACTATATATTATAAGGTATTTTCAAGGGTACACTGCATATTACGTTATATTATAAGGTATTTTCATTGATACACTACAAATTACCATATATTATAAGGTATTTTCAATGATACACTGCAAAATACGTTATATCATAAGGTATTTTCAATGATACACTGCATATTACGTTGTATTATAAGGTGTTTTCAATGATACACTGCATATTACGTTATATTATAAGGTATTTTCATTGATAAACTACTATATATTATAAGGTATTTTCAATGATACACTGCATATTACGTGATATTATAAGGTGTTTTCAATGTTACACTGCATACTACGTTATATTATAAGGTATTTTCAATGATACACTGTATATTACGTTATATTATAAGGTATTTTCAATGATAAACTACTATATATTATAAGGTATTTTCAAGGGTACACTGCATATTACGTTATATTATAAGGTATTTTCATTGATACACTACAAATTACCATATATTATAAGGTATTTTCAATGATACACTGCATAATTCGTTATATCATAAGGTATTATCAATGATACACTGCATATTACGTTATATTATAAGGTGTTTTCAATGATACACTGCATATTACGTTATATTATAAGGTATTTTCGATGACACACTGCATATTACGTTATATTATAAGCTATTTTCAATGATACACTGCATATTACGTTATATTATAAGGTATTTTCAATGATAATCTACTATATATTATAAGGTATTTTCAATGGTAAACTGCATATTACGTTATATCATAAGGTATTTTCAATGATACACTGCATATTACGTTATATTATAAGGTATTTTCAATAATAAACTACTGTATATTATAAGGTATTTTCAAGGGTACACTGCAAATTACGTTATATTATAAGGTATTTTCATTGATACACTATAAATTACCATATATTATAAGGTATTTTCAATGATACACTGCATAATACTTTATATCATAAGGTATTTTCAATGATACACTGCATATTACGTTATACTATAAGGTATTTTCATTGATACACTACAAATTACCATATATTATATGGTATTTTCAATGATACACTGCATAATACGTTATATCATAAGGTATTTTCAATGATACACTGCATATTACGTTATATTATAAGGTATTTTCAATGATAAACTACTATATATTATAAGGTATTTTCAATGATACACTGCATATTACGTGATATTATAAGGTGTTTTCAATGTTACACTGCATACTACGTTATATTATAAGGTATTTTCAATGATACACTGTATATTACGTTATATTATAAGGTATTTTCATTGATACACTACAAATTACCATATATTATAAGGTATTTTCAATGATACACTGCATATTACGTTATATCATAATGTATTTTCAATGATACACTGAATAATACGTTATATTATAAGGTATTTTCAATGATAAACTACTATATATTATAAGGTATTTTCAAGGGTACACTGCATATTACGTTATAGTATAAGGTATTTTCAATGATACACTTCAAATTACGATATATTATAAGGTATTTTCAATGATAATCTGCATATTACGTTATATTATAAGGTATTTTCAATGGTAAACTACTATATATTACAAGGTATTTTCAATGATACACTGCATATTACGTTATATTATAAGGTATTTTCAATGACACACTGCATATTACGTTATATTATAAGGTATTTTCAATGATATACTGCATATTACGATATATTATATGGTATTTTCAATGATACACTGCATATTACGTTATATCATAAGGTATTTTCAATGATACACTGCATAATACGTTATATCATAAGGTATTTTCAATGATACACTGCATATTACGTTGTATTATAAGGTGTTTTCAATGATACACTGCATATTACGTTATATTATAAGGTATTTTCAATGATAAACTACTATATATTATAAGGTATTTTCAATGATACACTGCATATTACGTTATATTATAAGGTATTTTCAATGATAAACTACTATATATTATAAGGTATTTTCAATGATACACTGCATATTACGTGATATTATAAGGTATTTTCGATGACACACTGCATATTACGTTATATTATAAGCTATTTTCAATGATACAATGCATATTACGTTATATTATAAGGTATTTTCAATGATAAGCTACTATATATTATAAGGTATTTTCAATGATACACTGCATATTACGTTATATTATAAGCTTTTTCAATGGTAAACTACTATATATTATAAGGTAGTTTCAAAGATACACTGCATATTACGTTATATTCTAAGGTATTTTCAATGATACACTGCATATTACGTTATATTATAAGGTATTTTCAATGATACACTACATATTACGTTATATTATAAGGTATTTTCAATGATAAACTACTAAATATTATACGGTATTTTCAATGATACACTGCATATTACGTTATATCATAAGGTATTTTCAATGATACACTGCATATGACGTTATATTATAAGGTATTTTCAATGACACACTGCATATTACGTTATATTATAAGGTATTTGCAATGATACACTGCATATTACGATATATTATATGGTATTTTCAATGATACACTGCATATTATGATATATTATAAGGTATTGTCAATGATACACTGCATATTACGTTATATTATAAGGTATTTTCGATGACACACTGCATATTACGTTATATTATAAGGTATTTTCAATGATAAACTGCATATTATGGTATATTATAAGGTATTTTCAATGATACACTGCATATTACGTTATATTATAAGGTATTTTCAATGATAAACTACTGTATATTATAAGGTATTTTCAAGGGTACACTGCATATTACGTTATATTATAAGGTATTTTCATTGATACACTGTATATTACGTTATATTATAAGGTATTTTCATTGATACACTACAAATTACCATATATTATAAGGTATTTTCAATGATACACTGCATATTACGTTATATCATAATGTATTTTCAATGATACACTGCATAATACGTTATATTATAAGGTATTTTCAATGATACACTGCATATTACGTTATATTATAAGGTGTTTTCAATGACACACTGCATATTACGTTATATTATAAGGTATTTTCAATTGTAAACTACTATATATCATAAGGTATTTTCAATGATACACTGCATAATACGTTATATTATAAGGTATTTTCAATGATAAACTACTATATATTATAAGGTATTTTCAAGGGTACACTGCATATTACGTTATATTATAAGGTATTTTCATTGATACACTACAAATTACCATATATTATAAGGTATTTTCAATGATACACTGCAAAATACGTTATATCATAAGGTATTTTCAATGATACACTGCATATTACGTTGTATTATAAGGTGTTTTCAATGATACACTGCATATTACGTTATATTATAAGGTATTTTCATTGATAAACTACTATATATTATAAGGTATTTTCAATGATACACTGCATATTACGTGATATTATAAGGTGTTTTCAATGTTACACTGCATACTACGTTATATTATAAGGTATTTTCAATGATACACTGTATATTACGTTATATTATAAGGTATTTTCAATGATAAACTACTATATATTATAAGGTATTTTCAAGGGTACACTGCATATTACGTTATATTATAAGGTATTTTCATTGATACACTACAAATTACCATATATTATAAGGTATTTTCAATGATACACTGCATATTACGTTATATCATAATGTATTTTCAATGATACACTGCATAATACGTTATATCATAAGGTATTTTCAATGATACACTGCATATTACGTTATATTATAAGGTGTTTTCAATGACACACTGCATATTACGTTATATTATAAGGTATTTTCAATTGTAAACTACTATATATCATAAGGTATTTTCAATGATACACTGCATAATACGTTATATTATAAGGTATTTTCAATGATAAACTACTATATATTATAAGGTATTTTCAAGGGTACACTGCATATTACGTTATATTATAAGGTATTTTCATTGATACACTACAAATTACCATATATTATAAGGTATTTTCAATGATACACTGCAAAATACGTTATATCATAAGGTATTTTCAATGATACACTGCATATTACGTTGTATTATAAGGTGTTTTCAATGATACACTGCATATTACGTTATATTATAAGCTATTTTCAATGATACACTGCATATTACGTTATATTATAAGGTATTTTCAATGATAATCTACTATATATTATAAGGTATTTTCAATGGTAAACTGCATATTACGTTATATCATAAGGTATTTTCAATGATACACTGCATATTACGTTATATTATAAGGTATTTTCAATGATAAACTACTGTATATTATAAGGTATTTTCAAGGGTACACTGCAAATTACGTTATATTATAAGGTATTTTCATTGATACACTACAAATTACCATATATTATAAGGTATTTTCAATGATACACTGCATAATACTTTATATCATAAGGTATTTTCAATGATACACTGCATATTACGTTATATTATAAGGTATTTTCATTGATACACTACAAATTACCATATATTATATGGTATTTTCAATGATACACTGCATAATACGTTATATCATAAGGTATTTTCAATGATACACTGCATATTACGTTATATTATAAGGTATTTTCAATGATAAACTACTATATATTATAAGGTATTTTCAATGATACACTGCATATTACGTGATATTATAAGGTGTTTTCAATGTTACACTGCATACTACGTTATATTATAAGGTATTTTCAATGATACACTGTATATTACGTTATATTATAAGGTATTTTCATTGATACACTACAAATTACCATATATTATAAGGTATTTTCAATGATACACTGCATATTACGTGATATTATAAGGTGTTTTCAATGTTACACTGCATACTACGTTATATCATAAGGTATTTTCAATGATACACTGTATATTACGTTATATTATAAGGTATTTTCATTGATACACTACAAATTACCATATACTATAAGGTATTTTCAATGATACACTGCATATTACGTTATATCATAATGTATTTTCAATGATACACTGCATAATACGTTATATTATATGGTATTTTCAATGATAAACTACTATATATTATAAGGTATTTTCAAGGGTACACTGCATATTACGTTATATTATAAGGTATTTTCATTGATTCACTACAAATTACCATATATTATAAGGTATTTTCAATGATACACTGCATAATACTTTATATCATAAGGTATTTTCAATGATACACTGCATATTACGTTATATTATAAGGTATTTTCATTGATACACTACAAAATACCATATATTATATGGTATTTTCAATGATACACTGCATAATACGTTATATCATAAGGTATTTTCAATGATACACTGCATATTACGTTATATTATAAGGTATTTTCAATGATAAACTACTATATATTATAAGGTATTTTCAATGATACACTGCATATTACGTGATATTATAAGGTGTTTTCAATGTTACACTGCATACTACGTTATATTATAAGGTATTTTCAATGATACACTGTATATTACGTTATATTATAAGGTATTTTCATTGATACACTACAAATTACCATATATTATAAGGTATTTTCAATGATACACTGCATATTACGTTATATCATAATGTATTTTCAATGATACACTGAATAATACGTTATATTATAAGGTATTTTCAATGATAAACTACTATATATTATAAGGTATTTTCAAGGGTACACTGCATATTACGTTATAGTATAAGGTATTTTCAATGATACACTTCAAATTACGATATATTATAAGGTATTTTCAATGATAATCTGCATATTACGTTATATTATAAGGTATTTTCAATGGTAAACTACTATATATTACAAGGTATTTTCAATGATACACTGCATATTACGTTATATTATAAGGTATTTTCAATGACACACTGCATATTACGTTATATTATAAGGTATTTTCAATGATATACTGCATATTACGATATATTATATGGTATTTTCAATGATACACTGCATATTACGTTATATCATAAGGTATTTTCAATGATACACTGCATAATACGTTATATCATAAGGTATTTTCAATGATTCACTGCATATTACGTTGTATTATAAGGTGTTTTCAATGATACACTGCATATTACGTTATATTATAAGGTATTTTCAATGATACACTGTATATTACGTTATATTATAAGGTATTTTCATTGATACACTACAAATTACCATATATTATAAGGTATTTTCAATGATACACTGCATATTACGTGATATTATAAGGTGTTTTCAATGTTACACTGCATACTACGTTATATCATAAGGTATTTTCAATGATACACTGTATATTACGTTATATTATAAGGTATTTTCATTGATACACTACAAATTACCATATACTATAAGGTATTTTCAATGATACACTGCATATTACGTTATATCATAATGTATTTTCAATGATACACTGCATAATACGTTATACTATATGGTATTTTCAATGATAAACTACTATATATTATAAGGTATTTTCAAGGGTACACTGCATATTACGTTATATTATAAGGTATTTTCATTGATTCACTACAAATTACCATATATTATAAGGTATTATAAGGTATTTTCAATGATACACTGCATATTACGTTATATTATGAGGTATTTTCATTGATACACTACAAATTACGATATATTATAAGGTATTTTCAATGATAAACTACTATATATTATAAGGTATTTTCAATGATAAACTACTATATATCGTAAGGTATTTTCAATGATACACTGCATATTACGTTATATTATAAGGTATTTTCAATGATACACTGCATATTACGTTATATTATAAGGTATTTTCAATGATACACTGCATATTACGTTATATTATAAGGTATTTTCAATGATACACTTCAAATTAAGATATATTATAAGGTATTTTCAATGATACACTGCATATTACGTTATATTATAAGGTATTTTCAATGATACACTGCATATTACGTTATATTATAAGGTATTTTCAATGATACACTGCATATTACGTTATATTATAAGGTATTTTCAATGATACACTGCATATTACGTTATAGTATAAGGTATTTTCAATGATACACTTCAAATTACGATATATTATAAGGTATTTTCAATGATACTCTGCATATTACGTTATATTATAAGGTATTTTCAATGGTAAACTACTATATATTACAAGGTATTTTCAATGATACACTGCATATTACGTTATATTATAAGGTATTTTCAATGACACACTGCATATTACGTTATATTATAAGGTATTTTCAATGATATACTGCATATTACGATATATTATATGGTATTTTCATTGATACACTACAAATTACGATATATTATAAGGTATTTTCAATGATAAACTACTATATATTATAAGGTATTTTCAATGATAAACTACTATATATTATAAGGTATTTTCAATGATACACTGCATATTACGATATATTATATGGTATTTTCAATGACACACTGCATATTATGTTATATTATAAGGTATTTTCAATGATATACTGCATATTACGATATATTATATGGTATTTTCATTGATACACTACAAATTACTATATATTATAAGGTATTTTCAATGATAAACTACTATATATTATAAGGTATTTTCAATGATAAACTACTATATATTATAAGGTATTTTCAATGATACACTGCATATTACGATATATTATATGGTATTTTCAATGACACACTGCATATTACGTTATATTATAAGGTATTTTCAATGATATACTGCATATTACGATATATTATATGGTATTTTCATTGATACACTACAAATTACCATATATTATAAGGTATTTTCAATGATACACTGCATAATTCGTTATATCATAAGGTATTATCAATGATACACTGCATATTACGTTATATTATAAGGTGTTTTCAATGATACACTGCATATTACGTTATATTATAAGGTATTTTCGATGACACACTGCATATTACGTTATATTATAAGCTATTTTCAATGATACACTGCATATTACGTTATATTATAAGGTATTTTCAATGATAATCTACTATATATTAAAAGGTATTTTCAATGGTAAACTGCATATTACGTTATATCATAAGGTATTTTCAATGATACACTGCATATTACGTTATATTATAAGGTATTTTCAATGATAAACTACTGTATATTATAAGGTATTTTCAAGGGTACACTGCAAATTACGTTATATTATAAGGTATTTTCATTGATACACTACAAATTACCATATATTATAAGGTATTTTCAATGATACACTGCATAATACTTTATATCATAAGGTATTTTCAATGATACACTGCATATTACGTTATATTATAAGGTATTTTCATTGATACACTACAAATTACCATATATTATATGGTATTTTCAATGATACACTGCATAATACGTTAAATCATAAGGTATTTTCAATGATACACTGCATATTACGTTATATTATAAGGTATTTTCAATGATAAACTACTATATATTATAAGGTATTTTCAATGATACACTGCATATTACGTGATATTATAAGGTGTTTTCAATGTTACACTGCATACTACGTTATATTATAAGGTATTTTCAATGATACACTGTATATTACGTTATATTATAAGGTATTTTCATTGATACACTACAAATTACCATATATTATAAGGTATTTTCAATGATACACTGCATATTACGTGATATTATAAGGTGTTTTCAATGTTACACTGCATACTACGTTATATCATAAGGTATTTTCAATGATACACTGTATATTACGTTATATTATAAGGTATTTTCATTGATACACTACAAATTACCATATACTATAAGGTATTTTCAATGATACACTGCATATTACGTTATATCATAATGTATTTTCAATGATACACTGCATAATACGTTATATTATAAGGTATTTTCAATGATAAACTACTATATATTATAAGGTATTTTCAAGGGTACACTGCATATTACGTTATAATATAAGGTATTTTCATTGATTCACTACAAATTACCATATATTATAAGGTATTATAAGGTATTTTCAATGATACACTGCATATTACGTTATATTATGAGGTATTTTCATTGATACACTACAAATTACGATATATTATAAGGTATTTTCAATGATAAACTACTATATATTATAAGGTATTTTCAATGATAAACTACTATATATTATAAGGTATTTTCAATGATAAACTACTATATATCGTAAGGTATTTTCAATGATACACTGCATATTACGTTATATTATAAGGTATTTTCAATGATACACTGCATATTACGTTATATTATAAGGTATTTTCAATGATACACTGCATATTACGTTATAGTATAAGGTATTTTCAATGATACACTTCAAATTACGATATATTATAAGGTATTTTCAATGATACTCTGCATATTACGTTATATTATAAGGTATTTTCAATGGTAAACTACTATATATTACAAGGTATTTTCAATGATACACTGCATATTACGTTATATTATAAGGTATTTTCAATGACACACTGCATATTACGTTATATTATAAGGTATTTTCAATGATATACTGCATATTACGATATATTATATGGTATTTTCATTGATACACTACAAATTACGATATATTATAAGGTATTTTCAATGATAAACTACTATATATTATAAGGTATTTTCAATGATAAACTACTATATATTATAAGGTATTTTCAATGATACACTGCATATTACGATATATTATATGGTATTTTCAATGACACACTGCATATTACGTTATATTATAAGGTATTTTCAATGATATACTGCATATTACGATATATTATATGGTATTTTCATTGATACACTACAAATTACGATATATTATAAGGTATTTTCAATGATAAACTACTATATATTATAAGGTATTTTCAATGATAAACTACTATATATTATAAGGTATTTTCAATGATAAACTACTATATATTATAAGGTATTTTCAATGATACACTGCATATTACGATATATTATATGGTATTTTCAATGATACACTGCATATTATGATATATTATAAGGTATTTTCAATGATACACTGCATACTACGTTATATTATAAGGTATTTTCAATGATACACTGTATATTACGTTATATTATAAGGTATTTTCATTGATACACTACAAATTACCATATATTATAAGGTATTTTCAATGATACACTGCATATTACGTGATATTATAAGGTGTTTTCAATGTTACACTGCATACTACGTTATATTATAAGGTATTTTCAATGATACACTGTATATTACGTTATATTATAAGGTATTTTCATTGATACACTACAAATTACCATATATTATAAGGTATTTTCAATGATACACTGCATAATACGTTATATCATAAGGTATTTTCAATGGTACACTGCATATTACGTTATATTATAAGGTGTTTTCAATGATACACTGCATATTACGTTATATTATAAGGTACTTTCAATTGTAAACTACTATATATCATAAGGTATTTTCAATGATACACTGCATATTACGTTATATTATAAGGTATTTTCAATGATACTGCATTTTACGTTATATTATAAGGTATTTTCAATGATACACTGCATATTACGTTATATTATAAGGTATTTTCATTGATACACTACAAATTACCATATATTATAAGGTATTTTCAATGATTCACTGTATATTACGTTATATTATAAGGTATTTTCATTGATACACTACAAATTACCATATATTATAAGGTATTTTCAATGATACACTGCATATTACGTTATATCATAATGTATTTTCAATGATACACTGCATAATACGTTATATTATAAGGTATTTTCAATGATAAACTACTATATATTATAAGGTATTTTCAAGGGTACACTGCATATTACGTTATATTATAAGGTATTTTCATTGATTCACTACAAATTACCATATATTATAAGGTATTTCCAATGATACACTGCATTTTACGTTATATTATAAGGTATTTTCAATGATACACTGCATATTACGTTATATTATGAGGTATTTTCATTGATACACTACAAATTACGATATATTATAAGGTATTTTCAATGATAAACTACTATATATTATAAGGTATTTTCAATGATAATCTACTATATATTATAAGGTATTTTCAATGGTAAACTGCATATTACGTTATATCATAAGGTATTTTCAATGATACACTGCATATTACGTTATATTATAAGGTATTTTCAATGATAAACTACTGTATATTGTAAGGTATTTTCAAGGGTACACTGCAAATTACGTTATATTATAAGGTATTTTCATTGATACACTACAAATTACCATATATTATAAGGTATTTTCAATGATACACTGCATAATACTTTATATCATAAGGTATTTTCAATGATACACTGCATATTACGTTATATTATAAGGTATTTTCATTGATACACTACAAATTACCATATATTATATGGTATTTTCAATGATACACTGCATAATACGTTATATCATAAGGTATTTTCAATGATACACTGCATAATACGTTATATTATAAGGTATTTTCAATGATAAACTACTATATATTATAAGGTATTTTCAATGATACACTGCATATTACGTGATATTATAAGGTGTTTTCAATGTTACACTGCATACTACGTTATATTATAAGGTATTTTCAATGATACACTGTATATTACGTTATATTATAAGGTATTTTCATTGATACACTACAAATTACCATATATTATAAGGTATTTTCAATGATACACTGCATATTACGTTATATCATAATGTATTTTCAATGATACACTGAATAATACGTTATATTATAAGGTATTTTCAATGATAAACTACTATATATTATAAGGTATTTTCAAGGGTACACTGCATATTACGTTATAGTATAAGGTATTTTCAATGATACACTTCAAATTACGATATATTATAAGGTATTTTCAATGATAATCTGCATATTACGTTATATTATAAGGTATTTTCAATGGTAAACTACTATATATTACAAGGTATTTTCAATGATACACTGCATATTACGTTATATTATAAGGTATTTTCAATGACACACTGCATATTACGTTATATTATAAGGTATTTTCAATGATATACTGCATATTACGATATATTATATGGTATTTTCAATGATACACTGCATATTACGTTATATCATAAGGTATTTTCAATGATACACTGCATAATACGTTATATCATAAGGTATTTTCAATGATACACTGCATATTACGTTGTATTATAAGGTGTTTTCAATGATACACTGCATATTACGTTATATTATAAGGTATTTTCAATGATACACTGTATATTACGTTATATTATAAGGTATTTTCATTGATACACTACAAATTACCATATATTATAAGGTATTTTCAATGATACACTGCATATTACGTGATATTATAAGGTGTTTTCAATGTTACACTGCATACTACGTTATATCATAAGGTATTTTCAATGATACACTGTATATTACGTTATATTATAAGGTATTTTCATTGATACACTACAAATTACCATATACTATAAGGTATTTACAATGATACACTGCATATTACGTTATATCATAATGTATTTTCAATGATACACTGCATAATACGTTATATTATATGGTATTTTCAATGATAAACTACTATATATTATAAGGTATTTTCAAGGGTACACTGCATATTACGTTATATTATAAGGTATTTTCATTGATTCACTACAAATTACCATATATTATAAGGTATTTTCAATGATACACTGCATAATAAGTTATATCATAAGGTATTTTCAATGATACACTGCATATTACGTTATATTATAAGGTATTTTCATTGATACACTACAAATTACCATATATTATATGGTATTTTCAATGATACACTGCATAATACGTTATATCATAAGGTATTTTCAATGATACACTGCATATTACGTTATATTATAAGGTATTTTCAATGATAAACTACTATATATTATAAGGTATTTTCAATGATACACTGCATATTACGTGATATTATAAGGTGTTTTCAATGTTACACTGCATACTACGTTATATTATAAGGTATTTTCAATGATACACTGTATATTACGTTATATTATAAGGTATTTTCATTGATACACTACAAATTACCATATATTATAAGGTATTTTCAATGATACACTGCATATTACGTTATATCATAATGTATTTTCAATGATACACTGAATAATACGTTATATTATAAGGTATTTTCAATGATAAACTACTATATATTATAAGGTATTTTCAAGGGTACACTGCATATTACGTTATAGTATAAGGTATTTTCAATGATACACTTCAAATTACGATATATTATAAGGTATTTTCAATGATAATCTGCATATTACGTTATATTATAAGGTATTTTCAATGGTAAACTACTATATATTACAAGGTATTTTCAATGATACACTGCATATTACGTTATATTATAAGGTATTTTCAATGACACACTGCATATTACGTTATATTATAAGGTATTTTCAATGATATACTGCATATTACGATATATTATATGGTATTTTCAATGATACACTGCATATTACGTTATATCATAAGGTATTTTCAATGATACACTGCATAATACGTTATATCATAAGGTATTTTCAATGATTCACTGCATATTACGTTATATTATAAGGTGTTTTCAATGACACACTGCATATTACGTTATATTATAAGGTATTTTCAATGATTCACTGTATATTACGTTATATTATAAGGTATTTTCATTGATACACTACAAATTACCATATATTATAAGGTATTTTCAATGATACACTGCATATTACGTGATATTATAAGGTGTTTTCAATGTTACACTGCATACTACGTTATATCATAAGGTATTTTCAATGATACACTGTATATTACGTTATATTATAAGGTATTTTCATTGATACACTACAAATTACCATATACTATAAGGTATTTTCAATGATACACTGCATATTACGTTATATCATAATGTATTTTCAATGATACACTGCATAATACGTTATATTATATGGTATTTTCAATGATAAACTACTATATATTATAAGGTATTTTCAAGGGTACACTGCATATTACGTTATATTATAAGGTATTTTCATTGATTCACTACAAATTACCATATATTATAAGGTATTATAAGGTATTTTCAATGATACACTGCATATTACGTTATATTATGAGGTATTTTCATTGATACACTACAAATTACGATATATTATAAGGTATTTTCAATGATAAACTACTATATATTATAAGGTATTTTCAATGATAAACTACTATATATCGTAAGGTATTTTCAATGATACACTGCATATTACGTTATATTATAAGGTATTTTCAATGATACACTGCATATTACGTTATATTATAAGGTATTTTCAATGATACACTGCATATTACGTTATATTATAAGGTATTTTCAATGATACACTTCAAATTAAGATATATTATAAGGTATTTTCAATGATACTCTGCATATTACGTTATATTATAAGGTATTTTCAATGATACACTGCATATTACGTTATATTATAAGGTATTTTCAATGATACACTGCATATTACGTTATATTATAAGGTATTTTCAATGATACACTGCATATTACGTTATAGTATAAGGTATTTTCAATGATACACTTCAAATTACGATATATTATAAGGTATTTTCAATGATACACTGCATATTACGTTATATTATAAGGTATTTTCAATGGTAAACTACTATATATTACAAGGTATTTTCAATGATACACTGCATATTACGTTATATTATAAGGTATTTTCAATGACACACTGCATATTACGTTATATTATAAGGTATTTTCAATGATATACTGCATATTACGATATATTATATGGTATTTTCATTGATACACTACAAATTACGATATATTATAAGGTATTTTCAATGATAAACTACTATATATTATAAGGTATTTTCAATGATAAACTACTATATATTATAAGGTATTTTCAATGATACACTGCATATTACGATATATTATATGGTATTTTCAATGACACACTGCATATTACGTTATATTATAAGGTATTTTCAATGATATACTGCATATTACGATATATTATATGGTATTTTCAATGATACACTGCATATTACGTTATATCATAAGGTATTTTCAATGATACACTGCATAATACGTTATATCATAAGGTATTTTCAATGATACACTGCATATTACGTTGTATTATAAGGTGTTTTCAATGATACACTGCATATTACGTTATATTATAAGGTATTTTCAATGATACACTGTATATTACGTTATATTATAAGGTATTTTCATTGATACACTACAAATTACCATATATTATAAGGTATTTTCAATGATACACTGCATATTACGTGATATTATAAGGTGTTTTCAATGTTACACTGCATACTACGTTATATCATAAGGTATTTTCAATGATACACTGTATATTACGTTATATTATAAGGTATTTTCATTGATACACTACAAATTACCATATACTATAAGGTATTTTCAATGATACACTGCATATTACGTTATATCATAATGTATTTTCAATGATACACTGCATAATACGTTATATTATATGGTATTTTCAATGATAAACTACTATATATTATAAGGTATTTTCAAGGGTACACTGCATATTACGTTATATTATAAGGTATTTTCATTGATTCACTACAAATTACCATATATTATAAGGTATTTTCAATGATACACTGCATAATACTTTATATCATAAGGTATTTTCAATGATACACTGCATATTACGTTATATTATAAGGTATTTTCATTGATACACTACAAATTACCATATATTATATGGTATTTTCAATGATACACTGCATAATACGTTATATCATAAGGTATTTTCAATGATACACTGCATATTACGTTATATTATAAGGTATTTTCAATGATAAACTACTATATATTATAAGGTATTTTCAATGATACACTGCATATTACGTGATATTATAAGGTGTTTTCAATGTTACACTGCATACTACGTTATATTATAAGGTATTTTCAATGATACACTGTATATTACGTTATATTATAAGGTATTTTCATTGATACACTACAAATTACCATATATTATAAGGTATTTTCAATGATACACTGCATATTACGTTATATAATAATGTATTTTCAATGATACACTGAATAATACGTTATATTATAAGGTATTTTCAATGATAAACTACTATATATTATAAGGTATTTTCAAGGGTACACTGCATATTACGTTATATTATAAGGTATTTTCAATGATACACTTCAAATTACGATATATTATAAGGTATTTTCAATGATAATCTGCATATTACGTTATATTATAAGGTATTTTCAATGGTAAACTACTATATATTACAAGGTATTTTCAATGATACACTGCATATTACGTTATATTATAAGGTATTTTCAATGACACACTGCATATTACGTTATATTATAAGGTATTTTCAATGATATACTGCATATTACGATATATTATATGGTATTTTCAATGATACACTGCATATTACGTTATATCATAAGGTATTTTCAATGATACACTGCATAATACGTTATATCATAAGGTATTTTCAATGATTCACTGCATATTACGTTGTATTATAAGGTGTTTTCAATGATACACTGCATATTACGTTATATTATAAGGTATTTTCAATGATACACTGCATATTACGTTATATTATAAGGTATTTTCATTGATACACTACAAATTACCATATATTATAAGGTATTTTCAATGATACACTGCATATTACGTGATATTATAAGGTGTTTTCAATGTTACACTGCATACTACGTTATATCATAAGGTATTTTCAATGATACACTGTATATTACGTTATATTATAAGGTATTTTCATTGATACACTACAAATTACCATATATTATAAGGTATTTTCAATGATACACTGCATATTACGTTATATTATAATGTATTTTCAATGATACACTGCATAATACGTTATATTATATGGTATTTTCAATGATAAACTACTATATATTATAAGGTATTTTCAAGGGTACACTGCATATTACGTTATATTATAAGGTATTTTCATTGATTCACTACAAATTACCATATATTATAAGGTATTATAAGGTATTTTCAATGATACACTGCATATTACGTTATATTATGAGGTATTTTCATTGATACACTACAAATTACGATATATTATAAGGTATTTTCAATGATAAACTACTATATATTATAAGGTATTTTCAATGATAAACTACTATATATCGTAAGGTATTTTCAATGATACACTGCATATTACGTTATATTATAAGGTATTTTCAATGATACACTGCATATTACGTTATATTATAAGGTATTTTCAATGATACACTGCATATTACGTTATATTATAAGGTATTTTCAATGATACACTTCAAATTAAGATATATTATAAGGTATTTTCAATGATACTCTGCATATTACGTTATATTATAAGGTATTTTCAATGACACACTGCATATTACGTTATATTATAAGGTATTTTCAATGATACACTGCATATTACGTTATATTATAAGGTATTTTCAATGATACACTGCATATTACGTTATATTATAAGGTATTTTCAATGATACACTTCAAATTACGATATATTATAAGGTATTTTCAATGATACTCTGCATATTACGTTATATTATAAGGTATTTTCAATGGTAAACTACTATATATTACAAGGTATTTTCAATGATACACTGCATATTACGTTATATTATAAGGTATTTTCAATGACACACTGCATATTACGTTATATTATAAGGTATTTTCAATGATATACTGCATATTACGATATATTATATGGTATTTTCATTGATACACTACAAATTACGATATATTATAAGGTATTTTCAATGATAAACTACTATATATTATAAGGTATTTTCAATGATAAACTACTATATATTATAAGGTATTTTCAATGATACACTGCATATTACGATATATTATATGGTATTTTCAATGACACACTGCATATTACGTTATATTATAAGGTATTTTCAATGATATACTGCATATTACGATATATTATATGGTATTTTCATTGATACACTACAAATTACTATATATTATAAGGTATTTTCAATGATAAACTACTATATATTATAAGGTATTTTCAATGATAAACTACTATATATTATAAGGTATTTTCAATGATACACTGCATATTACGATATATTATATGGTATTTTCAATGACACACTGCATATTACGTTATATTATAAGGTATTTTCAATGATATACTGCATATTACGATATATTATATGGTATTTTCATTGATACACTACAAATTACCATATATTATAAGGTATTTTCAATGATACACTGCATATTACGTTATATCATAAGGTATTATCAATGATACACTGCATATTACGTATATTATAAGGTGTTTTCAATGATACACTGCATATTACGTTATATTATAAGGTATTTTCGATGACACACTGCATATTACGTTATATTATAAGCTATTTTCAATGATACACTGCATATTACGTTATATTATAAGGTATTTTCAATGATAATCTACTATATATTAAAAGGTATTTTCAATGGTAAACTGCATATTACGTTATATCATAAGGTATTTTCAATGATACACTGCATATTACGTTATATTATAAGGTATTTTCAATGATACACTGTATATTACGTTATATTATAAGGTATTTTCAATGACACACTGCATATTACGTTATATTATAAGGTATTTTCAATGATACTCTGCATATTACGTTATATTATAAGGTATTTTCAATGGTAAACTACTATATATTACAAGGTATTTTCAATGATACACTGCATATTACGTTATATTATAAGGTATTTTCAATGACACACTGCATATTACGTTATATTATAAGGTATTTTCAATGATATACTGCATAATACGATATATTATATGGTATTTTCATTGATGCACTACAAATTACCATATATTATAAGGTATTTTCAATGATGCACTGTATATTACGTTATATTATAAGGTATTTTCATTGATACACTACAAATTACCATATATTATAAGGTATTTTCAATGATACACTGCATATTACGTTATATCATAATGTATTTTCAATGATACACTGCATAATACGTTATATTATAAGGTATTTTCAATGATAAACTACTATATATTATAAGGTATTTTCAATGATAAACTACTATATATTATAAGGTATTTTCAATGATAAACTACTATATATTATAAGGTATTTTCAATGATACTCTGCATATTACGATATATTATATGGTATTTTCAATGATACACTGCATATTATGATATATTATAAGGTATTTTCAATGATACACTGCATACTACGTTATATTATAAGGTATTTTCAATGATACACTGCATATTACGTTATAGTATAAGGTGTTTTCAATGATACACTTCAAATTACGATATATTATAAGGTATTTTCAATGATACTCTGCATATTACGTTATATTATAAGGTATTTTCAATGACACACTGCATATTACGTTATATTATAAGGTATTTTCAATGATACACTGCATATTACGTTATATTATAAGGTATTTTCAATGATACACTGCATATTACGTTATAGTATAAGGTATTTTCAATGATACACTTCAAATTACGATATATTATAAGGTATTTTCAATGATACACTGCATATTACGTTATATTATAAGGTATTTTCAATGACACACTGCATAATACGTTATATTATAAGGTATTTTCAATGATAAACTACTATATATTATAAGGTATTTTCAATGATAAACTACTATATATTATAAGGTATTTTCAATGATAAACTACTATATATTATAAGGTATTTTCAATGATACACTGCATATTACGATATATTATATGGTATTTTCAATGATACACTGCATATTATGATATATTATAAGGTATTTTCAATGATACACTGCATAATACGTTATATTATAAGGTATTTTCAATGATAAACTACTATATATTATAAGGTATTTTCAAGGGTACACTGCATATTACGTTATATTATAAGGTATTTTCATTGATTCACTACAAATTACCATACATTATAAGGTATTTCCAATGATACTGCATTTTACGTTATATTATAAGGTATTTTCAATGATACACTGCATATTACGTTATATTATAAGGTATTTTCATTGATACACTACAAATTACGATATATTATAAGGTATTTTCAATGATACTCTGCATATTACGTGATATTATAAGGTGTTTTCAATGTTACACTGCATACTACGTTATATTATAAGGTATTTTCAATGATACACTGTATATTACGTTATATTATAAGGTATTTTCATTGATACACTACAAATTACCATATATTATAAGGTATTTTCAATGATACACTGTATATTACGTTATATTATAAGGTATTTTCATTGATACACTACAAATTACCATATATTATAAGGTATTTTCAATGATACACTGCATATTACGTTATATCATAATGTATTTTCAATGATACACTGCATAATACGTTATATTATAAGGTATTTTCAATGATAAACTACTATATATTATAAGGTATTTTCAATGATAAACTACTATATATTATAAGGTATTTTCAATGATAAACTACTATATATTATAAGGTATTTTCAATGATACACTGCATATTACGATATATTATATGGTATTTTCAATGATACACTGCATATTACGTTATAGTATAAGGTATTTTCAATGATACTCTGCATATTACGTTATATTATAAGGTATTTTCAATGGTAAACTACTATATATTACAAGGTATTTTCAATGATACACTGCATATTACGTTATATTATAAGGTATTTTCAATGACACACTGCATATTACGTTATATTATAAGGTATTTTCAGTGATATACTGTATATTACGATATATTATATGGTATTTTCATTGATACACTACAAATTACGATATATTATAAGGTATTTTCAATGATAAACTACTATATATTATAAGGTATTTTCAATGATAAACTACTATATATTATAAGGTATTTTCAATGATAAACTACTATATATTATAAGGTATTTTCAATGATACACTGCATAATACGTTATATTATAAGGTATTTTCAATGATAAACTACTATATATTATAAGGTATTTTCAAGGGTACACTGCATATTACGTTATATTATAAGGTATTTTCAATGATACACTGCATATTACGTTATATTACAAGGTATTTTCAATGATAAACTACTATATATTATAAGGTATTTTCAATGATACTCTGCATATTACGTGATATTATAAGGTGTTTTCAATGATACACTGTATATTACGTTATATTATAAGGTATTTTCATTGATACACTACAAATTACCATATATTATAAGGTATTTTCAATGATACACTGCATATTACGTGATATTATAAGGTGTTTTCAATGTTACACTGCATACTACGTTATATTATAAGGTATTTTCAATGATACACTGTATATTACGTTATATTATAAGGTATTTTCATTGATACACTACAAATTACCATATACTATAAGGTATTTTCAATGATACACTGCATATTACGTTATATCATAATGTATTTTCAATGATACACTGCATAATACGTTATATTATAAGGTATTTTCAATGATAAACTACTATATATTATAAGGTATTTTCAAGGGTACACTGCATATTACGTTATATTATAAGGTATTTTCATTGATTCACTACAAATTACCATATATTATAAGGTATTATAAGGTATTTTCAATGATACACTGCATATTACGTTATATTATGAGGTATTTTCATTGATACACTACAAATTACGATATATTATAAGGTATTTTCAATGATAAACTACTATATATTATAAGGTATTTTCAATGATAAACTACTATATATCGTAAGGTATTTTCAATGATACACTGCATATTACGTTATATTATAAGGTATTTTCAATGATACACTGCATATTACGTTATATTATAAGGTATTTTCAATGATACACTGCATATTACGTTATAGTATAAGGTATTTTCAATGATACACTTCAAATTACGATATATTATAAGGTATTTTCAATGATACTCTGCATATTACGTTATATTATAAGGTATTTTCAATGATACTCTGCATATTACGTTATATTATAAGGTATTTTCAATGGTAAACTACTATATATTACAAGGTATTTTCAGTGATACACTGCATATTACGTTATATTATAAGGTATTTTCAATGACACACTGCATATTACGTTATATTATAAGGTATTTTCAATGATATACTGCATATTACGATATATTATATGGTATTTTCATTGATACACTACAAATTACGATATATTATAAGGTATTTTCAATGATAAACTACTATATATTATAAGGTATTTTCAATGATAAACTACTATATATTATAAGGTATTTTCAATGATAAACTACTATATATTATAAGGTATTTTCAATGATAAACTACTATATATTATAAGGTATTTTCAATGATAAACTACTATATATCGTAAGGTATTTTCAATGATACACTGCATATTACGTTATATTATAAGGTATTTTCAATGATACACTGCATATTACGTTATATTATAAGGTATTTTCAATGATACACTGCATATTACGTTATAGTATAAGGTATTTTCAATGATACACTTCAAATTACGATATATTATAAGGTATTTTCAATGATACTCTGCATATTACGTTATATTATAAGGTATTTTCAATGATACTCTGCATATTACGTTATATTATAAGGTATTTTCAATGGTAAACTACTATATATTACAAGGTATTTTCAGTGATACACTGCATATTACGTTATATTATAAGGTATTTTCAATGACACACTGCATATTACGTTATATTATAAGGTATTTTCAATGATATACTGCATATTACGATATATTATATGGTATTTTCATTGATACACTACAAATTACGATATATTATAAGGTATTTTCAATGATAAACTACTATATATTATAAGGTATTTTCAATGATAAACTACTATATATTATAAGGTATTTTCAATGATAAACTACTATATATTATAAGGTATTTTCAATGATAAACTACTATATATTATAAGGTATTTTCAATGATACACTGCATATTACGATATATTATATGGTATTTTCAATGATACACTGCATATTATGATATATTATAAGGTATTTTCAATGATACACTGCATACTACGTTATATTATAAGGTATTTTCAATGATACACTGTATATTACGTTATATTATAAGGTATTTTCATTGATACACTACAAATTACCATATATTATAAGGTATTTTCAATGATACACTGCATATTACGTGATATTATAAGGTGTTTTCAATGTTACACTGCATACTACGTTATATTATAAGGTATTTTCAATGATACACTGTATATTACATTATATTATAAGGTATTTTCATTGATACACTACAAATTACCATATATTATAAGGTATTTTCAATGATACACTGCATAATACGTTATATCATAAGGTATTTTCAATGGTACACTGCATATTACGTTATATTATAAGGTGTTTTCAATGATACACTGCATATTACGTTATATTATAAGGTATTTTCAATTGTAAACTACTATATATCATAAGGTATTTTCAATGATACACTGCATATTACGTGATATTATAAGGTGTTTTCAATGTTACACTGCATACTACGTTATATTATAAGGTATTTTCAATGATACACTGTATATTACGTTATATTATAAGGTATTTTCATTGATACACTACAAATTACCATATATTATAAGGTATTTACAATGATACACTGCATAATACGTTATATCATAAGGTATTTTCAATGATACACTGCATATTACGTTATATTATAATGTGTTTTCAATGATACACTGCATATTACGTTATATTATAAGGCATTTTCAATGATACACTGCATATTACGTTATATTATAAGGTATTTTCAATGACACACTGCATATTACGTTATATTATAAGGTATTTTCTATGATATACTGCATATTACGATATATTATATGGTATTTTCAATGATACACTGCATATTACGTTATATCATAAGGTATTTTCATTGATACACTACAAATTACGATATATTATAAGGTATTTTCAATGATACACTGCATACTACGTTATATTATAAGGTATTTTCAATGATACACTGTATATTACGTTATATTATAAGGTATTTTCATTGATACACTACAAATTACTATATATTATAAGGTATTTTCAATGATACACTGCATATTACGTTATATTATGAGGTATTTTCATTGATACACTACAAATTACGATATATTATAAGGTATTTTCAATGATAAACTACTATATATTATAAGGTATTTTCAATGATAAACTACTATATATCGTAAGGTATTTTCAATGATACACTGCATATTACGTTATATTATAAGGTATTTTCAATGATACACTGCATATTACGTTATATTATAAGGTATTTTCAATGATACACTGCATATTACGTTATAGTATAAGGTATTTTCAATGATACACTGCATATTACGTTATAGTATAAGGTATTTTCAATGATACACTTCAAATTACGATATATTATAAGGTATTTTCAATGATACTCTGCATATTACGTTATATTATAAGGTATTTTCAATGACACACTGCATATTACGTTATATTATAAGGTATTTTCAATGATACACTGCATATTACGTTATATTATAAGGTATTTTCAATGATACACTGCATATTACGTTATAGTATAAGGTATTTTCAATGATACACTTCAAATTACGATATATTATAAGGTATTTTCAATGATACTCTGCATATTACGTTATATTATAAGGTATTTTCAATGACACACTGCATATTACGTTATATTATAAGGTATTTTCAATGATACACTGCATATTACGTTATATTATAAGGTATTTTCAATGATACACTGCATATTACGTTATAGTATAAGGTATTTTCAATGATACACTTCAAATTACGATATATTATAAGGTATTTTCAATGATACTCTGCATATTACGTTATATTATAAGGTATTTTCAATGGTAAACTACTATATATTACAAGGTATTTTCAATGATACACTGCATATTACGTTATATTATAAGGTATTTTCAATGACACACTGCATATTACGTTATATTATAAGGTATTTTCAATGATATACTGCATATTACGATATATTATATGGTATTTTCATTAATACACTACAAATTACGATATATTATAAGGTATTTTCAATGATAAACTACTATATATTATAAGGTATTTTCAATGATAAACTACTATATATTATAAGGTATTTTCAATGATAAACTACTATATATTATAAGGTATTTTCAATGATAAACTACTATATATTATAAGGTATTTTCAATGATACACTGCATATTACGATATATTAATATGGTATTTTCAATGATACACTGCATATTATGATATATTATAAGGTATTTTCAATGATACACTGCATACTACGTTATATTATAAGGTATTTTCAATGATACACTGTATATTACGTTATATTATAAGGTATTTTCATTGATACACTACAAATTACCATATATTATAAGGTATTTTCAATGATACACTGCATATTACGTGATATTATAAGGTGTTTTCAATGTTACACTGTATACTACGTTATATTATAAGGTATTTTCAATGATACACTGTATATTACGTTATATTATAAGGTATTTTCATTGATACACTACAAATTACCATATATTATAAGGTATTTTCAATGATACACTGCATAATACGTTATATCATAAGGTATTTTCAATGGTACACTGCATATTACGTTATATTATAAGGTGTTTTCAATGATACACTGCATATTACGTTATATTATAAGGTATTTTCAATTGTAAACTACTATATATCATAAGGTATTTTCAATGATACACTGCATATTACGTTATATTATAAGGTATTTTCAATGATACACTGCATATTACGTTATATTATAAGGTATTTTCATTGATACACTACAAATTACCATATATTATAAGGTATTTTCAATGATACACTGCATAATACGTTATATCATAAGGTATTTTCAATGATACACTGCATATTACGTTATATTATAAGGTATTTTCAATTGTAAACTACTATATATCATAAGGTATTTTCAATGATACACTGCATATTACGTTATATTATAAGGTATTTTCAATGACACACTGCATATTACGTTATATTATAAGGTATTTTCTATGATATACTGCATATTACGATATATTATATGGTATTTTCATTGATACACTGCATATTACGATATATTATAAGGTATTTTCAATGATACACTGCATATTACGTTATATTATGAGGTATTTTCATTGATACACTACAAATTACGATATATTATAAGGTATTTTCAATGATAAACTACTATATATTATAAGGTATTTTCAATGATAAACTACTATATATCGTAAGGTATTTTCAATGATACACTGCATATTACGTTATATTATAAGGTATTTTCAATGATACACTGCATATTACGTTATATCATAAGGTATTTTCATTGATACACTGCATATTACGATATATTATAAGGTATTTTCAATGATACACTGCATACTACGTTATATTATAAGGTATTTTCAATGATACACTGTATATTACGTTATATTATAAGGTATTTTCATTGATACACTACAAATTACCATATATTATAAGGTATTTTCAATGATACACTGCATAATACGTTATATCATAAGGTATTTTCAATGATACACTGCATATTACGTTATATTATAAGGTATTTTCAATTGTAAACTACTATATATCATAAGGTATTTTCAATGATACACTGCATATTACGTTATATTATAAGGTATTTTCAATGACACACTGCATATTACGTTATATTATAAGGTATTTTCTATGATATACTGCATATTACGATATATTATATGGTATTTTCATTGATACACTGCATATTACGATATATTATAAGGTATTTTCAATGATACACTGCATATTACGTTATATTATGAGGTATTTTCATTGATACACTACAAATTACGATATATTATAAGGTATTTTCAATGATAAACTACTATATATTATAAGGTATTTTCAATGATAAACTACTATATATCGTAAGGTATTTTCAATGATACACTGCATATTACGTTATATTATAAGGTATTTTCAATGATACACTGCATATTACGTTATATCATAAGGTATTTTCATTGATACACTGCATATTACGATATATTATAAGGTATTTTCAATGATACACTGCATACTACGTTATATTATAAGGTATTTTCAATGATACACTGTATATTACGTTATATTATAAGGTATTTTCATTGATACACTACAAATTACCATATATTATAAGGTATTTTAAATGATACACTGCATATTACGTTATATTATGAGGTATTTTCATTGATACACTACAAATTACGATATATTATAAGGTATTTTCAATGATAAACTACTATATATTATAAGGTATTTTCAATGATAAACTACTATATATCGTAAGGTATTTTCAATGATACACTGCATATTACGTTATATTATAAGGTATTTTCAATGATACACTGCATATTACGTTATATTATAAGGTATTTTCAATGATACACTGCATATTACGTTATAGTATAAGGTATTTTCAATGATACACTTCAAATTACGATATATTATAAGGTATTTTCAATGATACTCTGCATATTACGTTATATTATAAGGTATTTTCAATGACACACTGCATATTACGTTATATTATAAGGTATTTTCAATGATACACTGCATATTACGTTATATTATAAGGTATTTTCAATGATACACTGCATATTACGTTATAGTATAAGGTATTTTCAATGATACACTTCAAATTACGATATATTATATGGTATTTTCAATGATACTCTGCATATTACGTTATATTATAAGGTATTTTCAATGGTAAACTACTATATATTACAAGGTATTTTCAATGATACACTGCATATTACGTTATATTATAAGGTATTTTCAATGACACACTGCATATTACGTTATATTATAAGGTATTTTCAATGATATACGGCATATTACGATATATTATATGGTATTTTCATTGATACACTACAAATTACGTTATATTATAAGGTATTTTCAATGATAAACTACTATATATTATAAGGTATTTTCAATGATAAACTACTATACATTATAAGGTATTTTCAATGATACACTGCATATTACGATATATTATATGGTATTTTCAATGATACACTGCATATTATGATATATTATAAGGTATTTTCAATGATACACTGCATACTACGTTATATTATAAGGTATTTTCAATGATACACTGTATATTACGTTATATTATAAGGTATTTTCATTGATACACTACAAATTACCATATATTATAAGGTATTTTCAATGATACACTGCATATTACGTGATATTATAAGGTGTTTTCAATGTTACACTGCATACTACGTTATATTATAAGGTATTTTCAATGATACACTGCATAATACGTTATATCATAAGGTATTTTCAATGGTACACTGCATATTACGTTATATTATAAGGTGTTTTCAATGATACACTGCATATTACGTTATATTATAAGGTATTTTCAATTGTAAACTACTATATATCATAAGGTATTTTCAATGATACACTGCATATTACGTTATATTATAAGGTATTTTCAATGATACACTGCATATTACGTTATATTATAAGGTATTTTCATTGATACACTACAAATTACCATATATTATAAGGTATTTTCAATGATACACTGCATAATACGTTATATCATAAGGTATTTTCAATGATACACTGCATATTACGTTATATTATAAGGTATTTTCAATTGTAAACTACTATATATCATAAGGTATTTTCAATGATACACTGCATATTACGTTATATTATAAGGTATTTTCAATGATACACTGCATATTACGTTATATTAGAAGGTATTTTCTATGATATACTGCATATTACGATATATTATATGGTATTTTCAATGACACACTGCATATTACGTTATATCATAAGGTATTTTCATTGATACACTACAAATTACGATATATTATAAGGTATTTTCAATGATACACTGTATATTACGTTATATTATAAGGTATTTTCATTGATACACTACAAATTACAATATATATTATAAGGTATTTTCAATGATACACTGCATAATACGTTATATCATAAGGTATTTTCAATGGTACACTGCATATTACGTTATATTATAAGGTGTTTTCAATGATACACTGCATATTACGTTATATTATAAGGTATTTTCAATTGTAAACTACTATATATCATAAGGTATTTTCAATGATACACTGCATATTACGTTATATTATAAGGTATTTTCAATGATACACTGCATATTACGTTATATTATAAGGTATTTTCATTGATACACTACAAATTACCATATATTATAAGGTATTTTCAATGATACACTGCATAATACGTTATATCATAAGGTATTTTCAATGATACACTGCATATTACGTTATATTATAAGGTATTTTCAATGATACACTGCATATTACGTTATAGTATAAGGTATTTTCAATGATACACTTCAAATTACGATATATTATAAGGTATTTTCAATGATACTCTGCATATTACGTTATATTATAAGGTATTTTCAATGACACACTGCATATTACGTTATATTATATGGTATTTTCATTGATACACTACAAATTACGATATATTATAAGGTATTTTCAATGATAAACTACTATATATTATAAGGTATTTTCAATGATAAACTACTATATATTATAAGGTATTTTCAATGATAAACTACTATATATTATAAGGTATTTTCAATGATACACAGCATATTACGATATATTATATGGTATTTTCAATGATACACTGCATATTATGATATATTATAAGGTATTTTCAATGATACACTGGATACTACGTTATATTATAAGGTATTTTCAATGATACACTGTATATTACGTTATATTATAAGGTATTTTCATTGATACACTACAAATTACCATATATTATAAGGTATTTTCAATGATACACTGCATATTACGTGATATTATAAGGTGTTTTCAATGTTACACTGCATATTACGTTATATTATAAGGTATTTTCAATGATACACTGTATATTACGTTATATTATAAGGTATTTTCATTGATACACTACAAATTACCATATATTATAAGGTATTTTCAATGACACACTGCATATTACGTTATATTATAAGGTATTTTCAATGATACACTGCATATTACGTTATATTATAAGGTATTTTCAATGATACACTGCATATTACGTTATAGTATAAGGTATTTTCAATGATACACTTCAAATTACGATATATTATAAGGTATTTTCAATGATACTCTGCATATTACGTTATATTATAAGGTATTTTCAATGACACACTGCATATTACGTTATATTATATGGTATTTTCATTGATACACTACAAATTACGATATATTATAAGGTATTTTCAATGATAAACTACTATATATTATAAGGTATTTTCAATGATAAACTACTATATATTATAAGGTATTTTCAATGATAAACTACTATATATTATAAGGTATTTTCAATGATAAACTACTATATATTATAAGGTATTTTCAATGATACACAGCATATTACGATATATTATATGGTATTTTCAATGATACACTGCATATTATGATATATTATAAGGTATTTTCAATGATACACTGCATATTACGTTATAGTATAAGGTATTTTCAATGATACACTTCAAATTACGATATATTATAAGGTATTTTCAATGATACTCTGCATATTACGTTATATTATAAGGTATTTTCAATGACACACTGCATATTACGTTATATTATAAGGTATTTTCAATGATACACTGCATATTACGTTATATTATAAGGTATTTTCAATGATACACTGCATATTACGTTATAGTATAAGGTATTTTCAATGATACACTTCAAATTACGATATATTATAAGGTATTTTCAATGATACTCTGCATATTACGTTATATTATAAGGTATTTTCAATGACACACTGCATATTACGTTATATTATATGGTATTTTCATTGATACACTACAAATTACGATATATTATAAGGTATTTTCAATGATAAACTACTATATATTATAAGGTATTTTCAATGATAAACTACTATATATTATAAGGTATTTTCAATGATAAACTACTATATATTATAAGGTATTTTCAATGATACACAGCATATTACGATATATTATATGGTATTTTCAATGATACACTGCATATTATGATATATTATAATGTATTTTCAATGATACACTGGATACTACGTTATATTATAAGGTATTTTCAATGATACACTGTATATTACGTTATATTATAAGGTATTTTCATTGATACACTACAAATTACCATATATTATAAGGTATTTTCAATGATACACTGCATATTACGTGATATTATAAGGTGTTTTCAATGTTACACTGCATACTACGTTATATTATAAGGTATTTTCAATGATACACTGTATATTACGTTATATTATAAGGTATTTTCATTGATACACTACAAATTACCATATATTATAAGGTATTTTCAATGATACACTGCATAATACGTTATATCATAAGGTATTTTCAATGGTACACTGCATATTACGTTATATTATAAGGTGTTTTCAATGATACACTGCATATTACGTTATATTATAAGGTATTTTCAATTGTAAACTACTATATATCATAAGGTATTTTCAATGATACACTGCATATTACGTTATATTATAAGGTATTTTCAATGATACACTGCATATTACGTTATATTATAAGGTATTTTCATTGATACACTACAAATTACCATATATTATAAGGTATTTTCAATGATACACTGCATAATACGTTATATCATAAGGTATTTTCAATGATACACTGCATATTACATTATATTATAAGGTATTTTCAATTGTAAACTACTATATATCATAAGGTATTTTCAATGATACACTGCATATTACGTTATATTATAAGGTATTTTCAATGATACACTGCATATTACGTTATATTATAAGGTATTTTCAATGACACACTGTATATTACGTTATATTTGAAGGTATTTTCTATGATATACTGCATATTACGATATATTATATGGTATTTTCAATGATACACTGCATATTACGTTATATCATAAGGTATTTTCATTGATACACTACAAATTACGATATATTATAAGGTATTTTCAATGATATACTGCATATTACGATATATTATATGGTATTTTCATTGATACACTACAAATTACCATATATTATAAGGTATTTTCAATGATACACTGCATAATACGTTATATCATAAGGTATTTTCAATGATACACTGCATATTACGTTATATTATAAGGTGTTTTCAATGATACACTGCATATTACGTTATATTATAAGGTATTTTCAATGATACACTGCATATTACGTTATATTATAAGGTATTTTCAATGACACACTGCATATTACGTTATATTATAAGGTATTTTCAATGATACTCTGCATATTACGTTATATTATAAGGTATTTTCAATGACACACTGCATATTACGTTATATTATAAGGTATTTTGAATGATACACTGCATATTACGTTATATTATAAGGTATTTTCAATGATACACTGCATATTACGTTATAGTATAAGGTATTTTCAATGATACACTTCAAATTACGATATATTATAAGGTATTTTCAATGATACTCTGCATATTACGTTATATTATAAGGTATTTTCAATGTTAAACTACTATATATTACAAGGTATTTTCAATGATACACTGCATATTACGTTATATTATAAGGTATTTTCAATGACACACTGCATATTACGTTATATTATAAGGTATTTTCAATGATATACTGCATATTACGATATATTATATGGTATTTTCATTGATACACTACAAATTACGATATATTATAAGGTATTTTCAATGATGAACTACTATATATTATAAGGTATTTTCAATGATAAACTCCTATATATTATAAGGTATTTTCAATTGTAAACTACTATATATCATAAGGTATTTTCAATGATACACTGCATATTATGATATATTATAAGGTATTTTCAATGATACACTGCATATTATGATATATTATAAGGTATTTTCAATGATACACTGCATATTACGTTATATTATAAGGTATTTTCAATGATACACTCTATATTACGTTATATTATAAGGTATTTTCATTGATACACTACAAATTACCATATATTATAAGGTATTTTCAATGATACACTGCATATTACGTGATATTATAAGGTGTTTTCAATGTTACACTGCATACTACGTTATATTATAAGGTATTTTCAATGATACACTGTATATTACGTTATATTATAAGGTATTTTCATTGATACACTACAAATTACCATATATTATAAGGTATTTTCAATGATACACTGCATAATACGTTATATCATAAGGTATTTTCAATGGTAAACTACTATATATTACAAGGTATTTTCAATGATACACTGCATATTACGTTATATTATAAGGTATTTTCAATGACACACTGCATATTACGTTATATTATAAGGTATTTTCAATGATATACTGCATATTACGATATATTATATGGTATTTTCATTGATACACTACAAATTACGTTATATTATAAGGTATTTTCAATGATAAACTACTATATATTATAAGGTATTTTCAATGATAAACTACTATACATTATAAGGTATTTTCAATGATACACTGCATATTACGATATATTATATGGTATTTTCAATGATACACTGCATATTATGATATATTATAAGGTATTTTCAATGATACACTGCATACTACGTTATATTATAAGGTATTTTCAATGATACACTGTATATTACGTTATATTATAAGGTATTTTCATTGATACACTACAAATTACCATATATTATAAGGTATTTTCAATGATACACTGCATATTACGTTATATTATAAGGTGTTTTCAATGTTACACTGCATACTACGTTATATTATAAGGTATTTTCAATGATACACTGCATAATACGTTATATCATAAGGTATTTTCAATGGTACACTGCATATTACGTTATATTATAAGGTGTTTTCAATGATACACTGCATATTACGTTATATTATAAGGTATTTTCAATTGTAAACTACTATATATCATAAGGTATTTTCAATGATACACTGCATATTACGTTATATTATAAGGTATTTTCAATGATACACTGCATATTACGTTATATTATAAGGTATTTTCATTGATACACTACAAATTACCATATATTATAAGGTATTTTCAATGATACACTGCATAATACGTTATATCATAAGGTATTTTCAATGATACACTGCATATTACATTATATTATAAGGTATTTTCAATTGTAAACTACTATATATCATAAGGTATTTTCAATGATACACTGCATATTACGTTATATTATAAGGTATTTTCAATGATACACTGCATATTACGTTATAGTATAAGGTATTTTCAATGATACACTTCAAATTACGATATATTATAAGGTATTTTCAATGATACTCTGCATATTACGTTATATTATAAGGTATTTTCAATGACACACTGCATATTACGTTATATTATATGGTATTTTCATTGATACACTACAAATTACGATATATTATAAGGTATTTTCAATGATAAACTACTATATATTATAAGGTATTTTCAATGATAAACTACTATATATTATAAGGTATTTTCAATGATAAACTACTATATATTATAAGGTATTTTCAATGATAAACTACTATATATTATAAGGTATTTTCAATGATACACAGCATATTACGATATATTATATGGTATTTTCAATGATACACTGCATATTATGATATATTATAAGGTATTTTCAATGATACACTGCATATTACGTTATAGTATAAGGTATTTTCAATGATACACTTCAAATTACGATATATTATAAGGTATTTTCAATGATACTCTGCATATTACGTTATATTATAAGGTATTTTCAATGACACACTGCATATTACGTTATATTATAAGGTATTTTCAATGATACACTGCATATTACGTTATATTATAAGGTATTTTCAATGATACACTGCATATTACGTTATAGTATAAGGTATTTTCAATGATACACTTCAAATTACGATATATTATAAGGTATTTTCAATGATACTCTGCATATTACGTTATATTATAAGGTATTTTCAATGATACACTGCATATTACGTTATATTATATGGTATTTTCATTGATACACTACAAATTACGATATATTATAAGGTATTTTCAATGATAAACTACTATATATTATAAGGTATTTTCAATGATAAACTACTATATATTATAAGGTATTTTCAATGATAAACTACTATATATTATAAGGTATTTTCAATGATACACAGCATATTACGATATATTATATGGTATTTTCAATGATACACTGCATATTATGATATATTATAAGGTATTTTCAATGATACACTGGATACTACGTTATATTATAAGGTATTTTCAATGATACACTGTATATTACGTTATATTATAAGGTATTTTCATTGATACACTACAAATTACCATATATTATAAGGTATTTTCAATGATACACTGCATATTACGTGATATTATAAGGTGTTTTCAATGTTACACTGCATACTACGTTATATTATAAGGTATTTTCAATGATACACTGTATATTACGTTATATTATAAGGTATTTTCATTGATACACTACAAATTACCATATATTATAAGGTATTTTCAATGATACACTGCATAATACGTTATATCATAAGGTATTTTCAATGGTACACTGCATATTACGTTATATTATAAGGTGTTTTCAATGATACACTGCATATTACGTTATATTATAAGGTATTTTCAATTGTAAACTACTATATATCATAAGGTATTTTCAATGATACACTGCATATTACGTTATATTATAAGGTATTTTCAATGATACACTGCATATTACGTTATATTATAAGGTATTTTCATTGATACACTACAAATTACCATATATTATAAGGTATTTTCAATGATACACTGCATAATACGTTATATCATAAGGTATTTTCAATGATACACTGCATATTACATTATATTATAAGGTATTTTCAATTGTAAACTACTATATATCATAAGGTATTTTCAATGATACACTGCATATTACGTTATATTATAAGGTATTTTCAATGATACACTGCATATTACGTTATATTATAAGGTATTTTCAATGACACACTGTATATTACGTTATATTAGAAGGTATTTTCTATGATATACTGCATATTACGATATATTATATGGTATTTTCAATGATACACTGCATATTACGTTATATCATAAGGTATTTTCATTGATACACTACAAATTACGATATATTATAAGGTATTTTCAATGATATACTGCATATTACGATATATTATATGGTATTTTCATTGATACACTACAAATTACCATATATTATAAGGTATTTTCAATGATACACTGCATAATACGTTATATCATAAGGTATTTTCAATGATACACTGCATATTACGTTATATTATAAGGTGTTTTCAATGATACACTGCATATTACGTTATATTATAAGGTATTTTCAATGATACACTGCATATTACGTTATATTATAAGGTATTTTCAATGACACACTGCATATTACGTTATATTATAAGGTATTTTCAATGATACACTGCATATTACGTTATATTATAAGGTATTTTCAATGACACACTGCATATTACGTTATATTATAAGGTATTTTGAATGATACACTGCATATTACGTTATATTATAAGGTATTTTCAATGATACACTGCATATTACGTTATAGTATAAGGTATTTTCAATGATACACTTCAAATTACGATATATTATAAGGTATTTTCAATGATACTCTGCATATTACGTTATATTATAAGGTATTTTCAATGTTAAACTACTATATATTACAAGGTATTTTCAATGATACACTGCATATTACGTTATATTATAAGGTATTTTCAATGATACACTGCATATTACGTTATATTATAAGGTATTTTCAATGATATACTGCATATTACGATATATTATATGGTATTTTCATTGATACACTACAAATTACGATATATTATAAGGTATTTTCAATGATGAACTACTATATATTATAAGGTATTTTCAATGATAAACTACTATATATTATAAGGTATTTTCAATGATAAACTACTATATATTATAAGGTATTTTCAATGATACACTGCATATTACGATATATTATATGGTATTTTCAATGATACACTGCATATTATGATATATTATAAGGTATTTTCAATGATACACTGCATATTACGTTATATTATAAGGTATTTTCAATGATACACTCTATATTACGTTATATTATAAGGTATTTTCATTGATACACTACAAATTACCATATATTATAAGGTATTTTCAATGATACACTGCATATTACGTTATATTATAAGGTGTTTTCAATGTTACACTGCATACTACGTTATATTATAAGGTATTTTCAATGATACACTGTATATTACGTTATATTATAAGGTATTTTCATTGATACACTACAAATTACCATATATTATAAGGTATTTTCAATGATACACTGCATAATACGTTATATCATAAGGTATTTTCAATGGTAAACTACTATATATTACAAGGTATTTTCAATGATACACTGCATATTACGTTATATTATAAGGTATTTTCAATGATACACTGCATATTACGTTATATTATAAGGTATTTTCAATGATACACTGCATATTACGATATATTATATGGTATTTTCATTGATACACTACAAATTACGTTATATTATAAGGTATTTTCAATGATAAACTACTATATATTATAAGGTATTTTCAATGATAAACTACTATACATTATAAGGTATTTTCAATGATACACTGCATATTACGATATATTATATGGTATTTTCAATGATACACTGCATATTACGTTATATTATAAGGTATTTTCAATGATACACTGCATATTACGTTATATTATAAGGTATTTTCAATGATACACTGTATATTACGTTATATTATAAGGTATTTTCATTGATACACTACAAATTACCATATATTATAAGGTATTTTCAATGATACACTGCATATTACGTGATATTATAAGGTGTTTTCAATGTTACACTGCATACTACGTTATATTATAAGGTATTTTCAATGATACACTGCATAATACGTTATATCATAAGGTATTTTCAATGGTACACTGCATATTACGTTATATTATAAGGTGTTTTCAATGATACACTGCATATTACGTTATATTATAAGGTATTTTCAATTGTAAACTACTATATATCATAAGGTATTTTCAATGATACACTGCATATTACGTTATATTATAAGGTATTTTCAATGATACACTGCATATTACGTTATATTATAAGGTATTTTCATTGATACACTACAAATTACCATATATTATAAGGTATTTTCAATGATACACTGCATAATACGTTATATCATAAGGTATTTTCAATGATACACTGCATATTACATTATATTATAAGGTATTTTCAATTGTAAACTACTATATATCATAAGGTATTTTCAATGATACACTGCATATTACGTTATATTATAAGGTATTTTCAATGATACACTGCATATTACGTTATATTAGAAGGTATTTTCTATGATATACTGCATATTACGATATATTATATGGTATTTTCAATGACACACTGCATATTACGTTATATCATAAGGTATTTTCATTGATACACTACAAATTACGATATATTATAAGGTATTTTCAATGATACACTGTATATTACGTTATATTATAAGGTATTTTCATTGATACACTACAAATTACAATATATATTATAAGGTATTTTCAATGATACACTGCATAATACGTTATATCATAAGGTATTTTCAATGGTACACTGCATATTACGTTATATTATAAGGTGTTTTCAATGATACACTGCATATTACGTTATATTATAAGGTATTTTCAATTGTAAACTACTATATATCATAAGGTATTTTCAATGATACACTGCATATTACGTTATATTATAAGGTATTTTCAATGATACACTGCATATTACGTTATATTATAAGGTATTTTCATTGATACACTACAAATTACCATATATTATAAGGTATTTTCAATGACACACTGCATATTACGTTATATTATAAGGTATTTTCAATGATACACTGCATATTACGTTATATTATAAGGTATTTTCAATGATACACTGCATATTACGTTATAGTATAAGGTATTTTCAATGATACACTTCAAATTACGATATATTATAAGGTATTTTCAATGATACTCTGCATATTACGTTATATTATAAGGTATTTTCAATGACACACTGCATATTACGTTATATTATATGGTATTTTCAATGATACACTACAAATTACGATATATTATAAGGTATTTTCAATGATAAACTACTATATATTATAAGGTATTTTCAATGATAAACTACTATATATTATAAGGTATTTTCAATGATAAACCACTATATATTATAAGGTATTTTCAATGATAAACTACTATATAGTATAAGGTATTTTCAATGATACACTGCATATTACGTTATATTATATGGTATTTTCAATGATACACTGCATATTATGATATATTATAAGGTATTTTCAATGATACACTGCATATTACGTTATAGTATAAGGTATTTTCAATGATACACTTCAAATTACGATATATTATAAGGTATTTTCAATGATACTCTGCATATTACGTTATATTATAAGGTATTTTCAATGATACACTGCATATTACGTTATATTATAAGGTATTTTCAATGATACACTGCATATTACGTTATATTATAAGGTATTTTCAATGATACACTGCATATTACGTGATATTATAAGGTGTTTTCAATGTTACACTGCATACTACGTTATATTATAAGGTATTTTCAATGATACACTGTATATTACGTTATATTATAAGGTATTTTCATTGATACACTACAAATTACCATATATTATAAGGTATTTTCAATGATACACTGCATAATACGTTATATAATAAGGTATTTTCAATGGTACACTGCATATTACGTTATATTATAAGGTGTTTTCAATGATACACTGCATATTACGTTATATTATAAGGTATTTTCAATTGTAAACTACTATATATCATAAGGTATTTTCAATGATACACTGCATATTACGTTATATTATAAGGTATTTTCAATGATACACTGCATATTACGTTATATTATAAGGTATTTTCATTGATACACTACAAATTACCATATATTATAAGGTATTTTCAATGATACACTGCATAATACGTTATATCATAAGGTATTTTCAATGATACACTGCATATTACATTATATTATAAGGTATTTTCAATTGTAAACTACTATATATCATAAGGTATTTTCAATGATACACTGCATATTACGTTATATTATAAGGTATTTTCAATGATACACTGCATATTACGTTATATTATAAGGTATTTTCAATGACACACTGCATATTACGTTATATTAGAAGGTATTTTCTATGATATACTGCATATTACGATATATTATATGGTATTTTCAATGATACACTGCATATTACGTTATATCATAAGGTATTTTCATTGATACACTACAAATTACGATATATTATAAGGTATTTTCAATGATATACTGCATATTACGATATATTATATGGTATTTACATTGATACACTACAAATTACCATATATTATAAGGTATTTTCAATGATACACTGCATAATACGTTATATCATAAGGTATTTTCAATGATACACTGCATATTACGTTATATTATAAGGTGTTTTCAATGATACACTGCATATTACGTTATATTATAAGGTATTTCCAATGATACACTGCATATTACGTTATATTATAAGGTATTTTCAATGATACACTGCATATTACGTTATATTATAAGGTATTTTCAATGATACTCTGCATATTACGTTATATTATAAGGTATTTTCAATGACACACTGCATATTACGTTATATTATAAGGTATTTTCAATGATACACTGCATATTACGTTATATTATAAGGTATTTTCAATGATACACTGCATATTACGTTATATTATAAGGTATTTTCAATGATACACTTCAAATTACGATATATTATAAGGTATTTTCAATGATACTCTGCATATTACGTTATATTATAAGGTATTTTCAATGGTAAACTACTATATATTACAAGGTATTTTCAATGATACACTGCATATTACGTTATATTATAAGGTATTTTCAATGATACACTGCATATTATGATATATTATAAGGTATTTTCAATGATACACTGCATACTACGTTATATTATAAGGTATTTTCAATGATACACTGTATATTACGTTATATTATAAGGTATTTTCATTGATACACTACAAATTACCATATATTATAAGGTATTTTCAATGATACACTGCATATTACGTGATATTATAAGGTGTTTTCAATGTTACACTGCATACTACGTTATATTATAAGGTATTTTCAATGATACACTGCATAATACGTTATATCATAAGGTATTTTCAATGGTACACTGCATATTACGTTATATTATAAGGTGTTTTCAATGATACACTGCATATTACGTTATATTATAAGGTATTTTCAATTGTAAACTACTATATATCATAAGGTATTTTCAATGATACACTGCATATTACGTTATATTATAAGGTATTTTCAATGATACACTGCATATTACGTTATATTATAAGGTATTTTCATTGATACACTACAAATTACCATATATTATAAGGTATTTTCAATGATACACTGCATAATACGTTATATCATAAGGTATTTTCAATGATACACTGCATATTACATTATATTATAAGGTATTTTCAATTGTAAACTACTATATATCATAAGGTATTTTCAATGATACACTGCATATTACGTTATATTATAAGGTATTTTCAATGATACACTGCATATTACGTTATATTAGAAGGTATTTTCTATGATATACTGCATATTACGATATATTATATGGTATTTTCAATGACACACTGCATATTACGTTATATCATAAGGTATTTTCATTGATACACTACAAATTACGATATATTATAAGGTATTTTCAATGATACACTGTATATTACGTTATATTATAAGGTATTTTCATTGATACACTACAAATTACAATATATATTATAAGGTATTTTCAATGATACACTGCATAATACGTTATATCATAAGGTATTTTCAATGGTACACTGCATATTACGTTATATTATAAGGTGTTTTAAATGATACACTGCATATTACGTTATATTATAAGGTATTTTCAATTGTAAACTACTATATATCATAAGGTATTTTCAATGATACACTGCATATTACGTTATATTATAAGGTATTTTCAATGATACACTGCATATTACGTTATATTATAAGGTATTTTCATTGATACACTACAAATTACCATATATTATAAGGTATTTTCAATGACACACTGCATATTACGTTATATTATAAGGTATTTTCAATGATACACTGCATATTACGTTATATTATAAGGTATTTTCAATGATACACTGCATATTACGTTATAGTATAAGGTATTTTCAATGATACACTTCAAATTACGATATATTATAAGGTATTTTCAATGATACTCTGCATATTACGTTATATTATAAGGTATTTTCAATGACACACTGCATATTACGTTATATTATAAGGTATTTTCATTGATACACTACAAATTACGATATATTATAAGGTATTTTCAATGATAAACTACTATATATTATAAGGTATTTTCAATGATAAACTACTATATATTATAAGGTATTTTCAATGATAAACTACTATATATTATAAGGTATTTTCAATGATAAACTACTATATAGTATAAGGTATTTTCAATGATACACAGCATATTACGATATATTATAAGGTATTTTCAATGATACACTGCATATTACGTTATATTATAAGGTATTTTCAATGATACACTGCATATTACGTTATATTATAAGGTATTTTCAATGATACACTTCAAATTACGATATATTATAAGGTATTTTCAATGATACTCTGCATATTACGTTATATTATAAGGTATTTTCAATGATACACTGCATATTACGTTATATTATAAGGTATTTTCAATGATACACTGCATATTACGTTATATTATAAGGTATTTTCAATGATACACTGCATATTACGTGATATTATAAGGTGTTTTCAATGTTACACTGCATACTACGTTATATTATAAGGTATTTTCAATGATACACTGTATATTACGTTATATTATAAGGTATTTTCATTGATACACTACAAATTACCATATATTATAAGGTATTTTCAATGATACACTGCATAATACGTTATATCATAAGGTATTTTCAATGGTACACTGCATATTACGTTATATTATAAGGTGTTTTCAATGATACACTGCATATTACGTTATATTATAAGGTATTTTCAATTGTAAACTACTATATATCATAAGGTATTTTCAATGATACACTGCATATTACGTTATATTATAAGGTATTTTCAATGATACACTGCATATTACGTTATATTATAAGGTATTTTCATTGATACACTACAAATTACCATATATTATAAGGTATTTTCAATGATACACTGCATAATACGTTATATCATAAGGTATTTTCAATGATACACTGCATATTACATTATATTATAAGGTATTTTCAATTGTAAACTACTATATATCATAAGGTATTTTCAATGATACACTGCATATTACGTTATATTATAAGGTATTTTCAATGATACACTGCATATTACGTTATATTATAAGGTATTTTCAATGACACACTGCATATTACGTTATATTAGAAGGTATTTTCTATGATATACTGCATATTACGATATATTATATGGTATTTTCAATGATACACTGCATATTACGTTATATCATAAGGTATTTTCATTGATACACTACAAATTACGATATATTATAAGGTATTTTCAATGATATACTGCATATTACGATATATTATATGGTATTTACATTGATACACTACAAATTACCATATATTATAAGGTATTTTCAATGATACACTGCATAATACGTTATATCATAAGGTATTTTCAATGATACACTGCATATTACGTTATATTATAAGGTGTTTTCAATGATACACTGCATATTACGTTATATTATAAGGTATTTTCAATGATACACTGCATATTACGTTATATTATAAGGTATTTTCAATGATACACTGCATATTACGTTATATTATAAGGTATTTTCAATGATACTCTGCATATTACGTTATATTATAAGGTATTTTCAATGACACACTGCATATTACGTTATATTATAAGGTATTTTCAATGATACACTGCATATTACGTTATATTATAAGGTATTTTCAATGATACACTGCATATTACGTTATAGTATAAGGTATTTTCAATGATAAACTTCAAATTACGATATATTATAAGGTATTTTCAATGATACTCTGCATATTACGTTATATTATAAGGTATTTTCAATGGTAAACTACTATATATTACAAGGTATTTTCAATGATACACTGCATATTACGTTATATTATAAGGTATTTTCAATGATACACTGCATATTATGATATATTATAAGGTATTTTCAATGATACACTGCATACTACGTTATATTATAAGGTATTTTCAATGATACACTGTATATTACGTTATATTATAAGGTATTTTCATTGATACACTACAAATTACCATATATTATAAGGTATTTTCAATGATACACTGCATATTACGTGATATTATAAGGTGTTTTCAATGTTACACTGCATACTACGTTATATTATAAGGTATTTTCAATGATACACTGCATAATACGTTATATCATAAGGTATTTTCAATGGTACACTGCATATTACGTTATATTATAAGGTGTTTTCAATGATACACTGCATATTACGTTATATTATAAGGTATTTTCAATTGTAAACTACTATATATCATAAGGTATTTTCAATGATACACTGCATATTACGTTATATTATAAGGTATTTTCAATGATACACTGCATATTACGTTATATTATAAGGTATTTTCATTGATACACTACAAATTACCATATATTATAAGGTATTTTCAATGATACACTGCATAATACGTTATATCATAAGGTATTTTCAATGATACACTGCATATTACGTTATATTATAAGGTATTTTCAATTGTAAACTACGATATATTATAAGGTATTTTCAATGATACACTGCATATTACGTTATATTATAAGGTATTTTCAATGATACACTGCATATTACGTTATATTAGAAGGTATTTTCTATGATATACTGCATATTACGATATATTATATGGTATTTTCAATGACACACTGCATATTACGTTATATCATAAGGTATTTTCATTGATACACTACAAATTACGATATATTATAAGGTATTTTCAATGATACACTGTATATTACGTTATATTATAAGGTATTTTCATTGATACACTACAAATTACAATATATATTATAAGGTATTTTCAATGATACACTGCATAATACGTTATATCATAAGGTATTTTCAATGGTACACTGCATATTACGTTATATTATAAGGTGTTTTCAATGATACACTGCATATTACGTTATATTATAAGGTATTTTCAATTGTAAACTACTATATATCATAAGGTATTTTCAATGATACACTGCATATTACGTTATATTATAAGGTATTTTCAATGATACACTGCATATTACGTTATATTATAAGGTATTTTCATTGATACACTACAAATTACCATATATTATAAGGTATTTTCAATGACACACTGCATATTACGTTATATTATAAGGTATTTTCAATGATACACTGCATATTACGTTATATTATAAGGTATTTTCAATGATACACTGCATATTACGTTATAGTATAAGGTATTTTCAATGATACACTTCAAATTACGATATATTATAAGGTATTTTCAATGATACTCTGCATATTACGTTATATTATAAGGTATTTTCAATGATACACTGCATATTACGTGATTATCATTGAAAATACCTTATAATATATCGTAATTGATACACTACAAATTACGATATATTATAAGGTATTTTCAATGATAAACTACTATATATTATAAGGTATTTTCAATGATAAACTACTATATATTATAAGGTATTTTCAATGATAAACTACTATATATTATAAGGTATTTTCAATGATAAACTACTATATAGTATAAGGTATTTTCAATGATACACAGCATATTACGTTATATTATAAGGTATTTTCAATGATACACTGCATATTACGTTATATTATAAGGTATTTTCAATGATACACTGCATATTACGTTATAGTATAAGGTATTTTCAATGATACACTTCAAATTACGATATATTATAAGGTATTTTCAATGATACTCTGCATATTACGTTATATTATAAGGTATTTTCAATGACACACTGCATATTACGTTATATTATAAGGTATTTTCAATGATACACTGCATATTACGTTATATTATAAGGTATTTTCAATGATACACTGCATATTACGTGATATTATAAGGTGTTTTCAATGTTACACTGCATACTACGTTATATTATAAGGTATTTTCAATGATACACTGTATATTACGTTATATTATAAGGTATTTTCATTGATACACTACAAATTACCATATATTATAAGGTATTTTCAATGATACACTGCATAATACGTTATATCATAAGGTATTTTCAATGGTACACTGCATATTACGTTATATTATAAGGTGTTTTCAATGATACACTGCATATTACGTTATATTATAAGGTATTTTCAATTGTAAACTACTATATATCATAAGGTATTTTCAATGATACACTGCATATTACGTTATATTATAAGGTATTTTCAATGATACACTGCATATTACGTTATATTATAAGGTATTTTCATTGATACACTACAAATTACCATATATTATAAGGTATTTTCAATGATACACTGCATAATACGTTATATCATAAGGTATTTTCAATGATACACTGCATATTACATTATATTATAAGGTATTTTCAATTGTAAACTACTATATATCATAAGGTATTTTCAATGATACACTGCATATTACGTTATATTATAAGGTATTTTCAATGATACACTGCATATTACGTTATATTATAAGGTATTTTCAATGACACACTGCATATTACGTTATATTAGAAGGTATTTTCTATGATATACTGCATATTACGATATATTATATGGTATTTTCAATGATACACTGCATATTACGTTATATCATAAGGTATTTTCATTGATACACTACAAATTACGATATATTATAAGGTATTTTCAATGATATACTGCATATTACGATATATTATATGGTATTTACATTGATACACTACAAATTACCATATATTATAAGGTATTTTCAATGATACACTGCATAATACGTTATATCATAAGGTATTTTCAATGATACACTGCATATTACGTTATATTATAAGGTATTTTCAATGATACACTGCATATTACGTTATATTATAAGGTATTTTCAATGATACACTGCATATTACGTTATATTATAAGGTATTTTCAATGACACACTGCATATTACGTTATATTATAAGGTATTTTCAATGATACTCTGCATATTACGTTATATTATAAGGTATTTTCAATGACACACTGCATATTACGTTATATTATAAGGTATTTTCAATGATACACTGCATATTACGTTATATTATAAGGTATTTTCAATGATACACTGCATATTACGTTATAGTATAAGGTATTTTCAATGATACACTTCAAATTACGATATATTATAAGGTATTTTCAATGATACTCTGCATATTACGTTATATTATAAGGTATTTTCAATGGTAAACTACTATATATTACAAGGTATTTTCAATGATACACTGCATATTACGTTATATTATAAGGTATTTTCAATGACACACTGCATATTACGTTATATTATAAGGTATTTTCAATGATATACTGCATATTACGATATATTATATGGTATTTTCATTGATACACTACAAATTACGATATATTATAAGGTATTTTCAATGATGAACTACTATATATTATAAGGTATTTTCAATGATAAACTACTATATATTATAAGGTATTTTCAATGATAAACTACTATATATTATAAGGTATTTTCAATGATACACTGCATATTACGATATATTATATGGTATTTTCAATGATACACTGCATATTATGATATATTATAAGGTATTTTCAATGATACACTGCATACTACGTTATATTATAAGGTATTTTCAATGATACACTGTATATTACGTTATATTATAAGGTATTTTCATTGATACACTACAAATTACCATATATTATAAGGTATTTTCAATGATACAATGCATATTACGTGATATTATAAGGTGTTTTCAATGTTACACTGCATACTACGTTATATTATAAGGTATTTTCAATGATACACTGTATATTACGTTATATTATAAGGTATTTTCATTGATACACTACAAATTACCATATATTATAAGGTATTTTCAATGATACACTGCATAATACGTTATATCATAAGGTATTTTCAATGGTACACTGCATATTACGTTATATTATAAGGTGTTTTCAATGATACACTGCATATTACGTTATATTATAAGGTATTTTCAATTGTAAACTACTATATATCATAAGGTATTTTCAATGATACACTGCATATTACGTTATATTATAAGGTATTTTCAATGATACACTGCATATTACGTTATATTATAAGGTATTTTCATTGATACACTACAAATTACCATATATTATAAGGTATTTTCAATGATACACTGTATATTACGTTATATTATAAGGTATTTTCATTGATACACTACAAATTACCATATATTATAAGGTATTTTCAATGATACACTGCATATTACGTGATATTATAAGGTGTTTTCAATGTTACACTGCATAATACGTTATATCATAAGGTATTTTCAATGATACACTGCATATTACATTATATTATAAGGTATTTTCAATTGTAAACTACTATATATCATAAGGTATTTTCAATGATACACTGCATATTACATTATATTATAAGGTATTTTCAATGATAAACTACTATATATTATAAGGTATTTTCAATGATACTCTGCATATTACGTGATATTATAAGGTGTTTTCAATGTTACACTGCATAATACGTTATATCATAAGGTATTTTCAATGATACACTGCATATTACATTATATTATAAGGTATTTTCAATTGTAAACTACTATATATCATAAGGTATTTTCAATGATACACTGCATATTACGTTATATTATAAGGTATTTTCAATGATACACTGCATATTACGTTATATTATAAGGTATTTTCAATGACACACTGCATATTACGTTATATTATAAGGTATTTTCATTGATACACTACAAATTACCATATATTATAAGGTATTTTCATTGATACACTACAAATTACCATATATTATAAGGTATTTTCAATGATACACTGCATATTACGATATATTATATGGTATTTTCAATGATACACTGCATATTATGATATATTATAAGGTGTTTTCAATGTTACACTGCATACTACGTTATATTATAAGGTATTTTCAATGATACACTGTATATTACGTTATATTATAAGGTATTTTCATTGATACACTACAAATTACCATATATTATAAGGTATTTTCAATGATACACTGCATAATACGTTATATCATAAGGTATTTTCAATGATACACTGCATATTACGTTATATTATAAGGTGTTTTCAATGATACACTGCATATTACGTTATATTATAAGGTATTTTCAATGATACACTGCATATTACGTTATATTATAAGGTATTTTCATTGATACACTACAAATTACCATATATTATAAGGTATTTTCAATGATACACTGCATAATACGTTATATCATAAGGTATTTTCATTGATACACTACAAATTACGATATATTATAAGGTATTTTCAATGATACACTGTATATTACGTTATATTATAAGGTATTTTCATTGATACACTACAAATTACCATATATTATAAGGTATTTTCAATGATACACTGCATATTACGTGATATTATAAGGTGTTTTCAATGTTACACTGCATACTACGTTATATTATAAGGTATTTTCAATGATACACTGTATATTACGTTATATTATAAGGTATTTTCATTGATACACTACAAATTACCATATATTATAAGGTATTTTCAATGATACACTGCATAATACGTTATATCATAAGGTATTTTCAATGATACACTGCATATTACGTTATATTACAAGGTATTTTCAATGATAAACTACTATATATTATAAGGTATTTTCAATGATACTCTGCACATTACGTGATATTATAAGGTGTTTTCAATGTTACACTGCATAATACGTTATATCATAAGGTATTTTCAATGATACACTGCATATTACATTATATTATAAGGTATTTTCAATTGTAAACTACTATATATCATAAGGTATTTGCAATGATACACTGCATATTACGTTATATTATAAGGTATTTTCAATGATACACTGCATATTACGTTATATTATAAGGTATTTTCAATGACACACTGCATATTACGTTATATTATAAGGTATTTTCTATGATATACTGCATATTACGATATATTATATGGTATTTTCAATGATACACTGCATATTACGTTATATCATAAGGTATTTTCATTGATACACTACAAATTACGATATATTATAAGGTATTTTCAATGATACACTGTATATTACGTTATATTATAAGGTATTTTCATTGATACACTACAAATTACCATATATTATAAGGTATTTTCAATGATACACTGCATAATACGTTATATCATAAGGTATTTTCAATGATACACTGCATATTACGTTATATTATAAGGTGTTTTAAATGATACACTGCATATTACGTTATATTATAAGGTCTTTTCAATTGTAAACTACTATATATCATAAGGTGTTTTCAATGATACACTGCATATTATGATATATTATAAGGTATTTTCAATGATACACTGCATATTACGTTATATTACAAGGTATTTTCAATGATAAACTACTATATATTATAAGGTATTTTCAATGCTACTCTGCATATTACGTGATATTATAAGGTGTTTTCAATGTTACACTGCATACTACGTTATATTATAAGGTATTTTCAATGATACACTGTATATTACGTTATATTATAAGGTATTTTCATTGATACACTACAAATTACCATATATTATAAGGTATTTTCAATGATACACTGCATAATACGTTATATCATAAGGTATTTTCAATGATACACTGCATATTACGTTATATTATAAGGTGTTTTCAATGATACACTGCATATTACATTATATTATAAGGTATTTTCAATTGTAAACTACTATATATCATAAGGTATTTTCATTGATACACTGCATATTACGTTATATTATAAGGTATTTTCAATGATATACTGCATATTACGTTATATTATAAGGTATTTTCAATGATACACTACAAATTACCATATATTATAAGGTATTTTCAATGATACACTGCATATTACGTGATATTATAAGGTGTTTTCTATGTTACACTGCATACTACGTTATATTATAAGGTATTTTCAATGATACACTGTATATTACGTTATATTATAAGGTATTTTCATTGATACACTACAAATTACCATATATTATAAGGTATTTTCAATGATACACTGCATAATACGTTATATCATAAGGTATTTTCAATGATTCACTGCATATTACGTTATATTATAAGGTATTTTCAATGATATACTGCATATTACGATATATTATATGGTATTTTCAATAATACACTGCATATTACGTTATATCATAAGGTATTTTCATTGATACACTACAAATTACGATATATTATAAGGTATTTTCAATGATAAACTACTATATATTATAAGGTATTTTCAATGATAAACTACTATATATTATAAGGTATTTTCAATGATACACTGCATATTACGTTATATTATAAGGTATTTTCATTGATACACTACAAATTACCATATATTATAAGGTATTTTCAATGATACACTGTATATTACGATTTATTATAAGGTATTTTCAATGATAAACTGCATATTACGTTATATTATAAGGTATTTTCAATGATAAACTACTATATATTATAAGGTATTTTCAATGATACACTGCATATTACGTTATATCATAAGGTATTTTCATTGATACACTACAAATTACGATATATTATAAGGTATTTTCAATGATACACTGCATATTACGTTATATTATAAGGTATTTTCAATTATACACTGCATATTACGTGATATTATAAGGTGTTTTCAATGTTACACTGCATACTACGTTATATTATAAGGTATTTTCAATGATACACTGTATATTACGTTATATTATAAGGTATTTTCATTGATACACTACAAATTACCATATATTATAAGGTATTTTCAATGATACACTGCATAATACGTTATATCATAAGGTATTTTCAATGATACACTGCATATTACGTTATATTATAAGGTATTTTCAATTGTAAACTACTATATATCATAAGGTATTTTCAATGATACACTGCATATTATGATATATTATAAGGTATTTTCAATGATACACTGCATATTACGTTATATTACAAGGTATTTTCAATGATAAACTACTATATATTATAAGGTATTTTCAATGATACTCTGCATATTACGTGATATTATAAGGTGTTTTCAATGTTACACTGCATAATACGTTATATCATAAGGTATTTTCAATGATACACTGCATATTACATTATATTATAAGGTATTTTCAATTGTAAACTACTATATATCATAAGGTATTTTCAATGATACACTGCATATTACGTTATATTATAAGGTATTTTCAATGATACACTGCATATTACGTTATATTATAAGGTATTTTCAATGACACACTGCATATTACGTTATATTATAAGGTATTTTCTATGATATACTGCATATTACGATATATTATATGGTATTTTCAATGATACACTGCATATTACGTTATATCATAAGGTATTTTCATTGATACACTACAAATTACGATATATTATAAGGTATTTTCAATGATACACTGTATATTACGTTATATTATAAGGTATTTTCATTGATACACTACAAATTACCATATATTATAAGGTATTTTCAATGATACACTGCATATTACGTGATATTATAAGGTGTTTTCAATGTTACACTGCATACTACGTTATATTATAAGGTATTTTCAATGATACACTGTATATTACGTTATATTATAAGGTATTTTCATTGATACACTACAAATTACCATATATTATAAGGTATTTTCAATGATACACTGCATAATACGTTATATCATAAGGTATTTTCAATGATACACTGCATATTACGTTATATTATAAGGTATTTTCATTGATACACTACAAATTACCATATATTATAAGGTATTTTCAATGATACACTGCATAATACGTTATATCATAAGGTATTTTCAATGATACACTGCATATTACGTTATATTATAAGGTGTTTTCAATGATACACTGCATATTACGTTATATTATAAGGTATTTTCAATGATACACTGCATATTACGTTATATTATAAGGTATTTTCAATGACACACTGCATATTACGTTATATTATAAGGTATTTTCTATGATATACTGCATATTACGATATATTATATGGTATTTTCAATGATACACTGCATATTACGTTATATCATAAGGTATTTTAATTGATACACTACAAATTACGATATATTATAAGGTATTTTCAATGATACACTGTATATTACGTTATATTATAAGGTATTTTCAATGTTACACTGCATACTACGTTATATTATAAGGTATTTTCAATGATACACTGTATATTACGTTATATTATAAGGTATTTTCATTGATACACTACAAATTACCATATATTATAAGGTATTTTCAATGATACACTGCATATTACGTGATATTATAAGGTGTTTTCAATGTTACACTGCATACTACGTTATATTATAAGGTATTTTCAATGATACACTGTATATTACGTTATATTATAAGGTATTTTCATTGATACACTACAAATTACCATATATTATAAGGTATTTTAAATGATACACTGCATAATACGTTATATCATAAGGTATTTTCAATGATACACTGCATATTACGTTATATTATAAGGTGTTTTCAATGATACACTGCATATTACGTTATATTATAAGGTATTTTCAATGATACACTGCATATTACGTTATATTATAAGGTATTTTCAATGACACACTGCATATTACGTTATATTATAAGGTATTTTCTATGATATACTGCATATTACGATATATTATATGGTATTTTCAATGATACACTGCATATTACGTGATATTATAAGGTGTTTTCAATGTTACACTGCATACTACGTTATATTATAAGGTATTTTCAATGATACACTGTATATTACGTTATATTATAAGGTATTTTCATTGATACACTACAAATTACCATATATTATAAGGTATTTTCAATGATACACTGCATAATACGTTATATCATAAGGTATTTTCAATGATACACTGCATATTACGTTATATTATAAGGTGTTTTCAATGATACACTGCATATTACGTTATATTATAAGGTATTTTCAATGATACACTGCATATTACGTTATATTATAAGGTATTTTCAATGACACACTGCATATTACGTTATATTATAAGGTATTTTCTATGATATACTGCATATTACGATATATTATATGGTATTTTCAATGATACACTGCATATTACGTTATATCATAAGGTATTTTCATTGATACACTACAAATTACGATATATTATAAGGTATTTTCAATGATACACTGTATATTACGTTATATTATAAGGTATTTTCAATGTTACACTGCATACTACGTTATATTATAAGGTATTTTCAATGATACACTGTATATTACGTTATATTATAAGGTATTTTCATTGATACACTACAAATTACCATGTATTATAAGGTATTTTCAATGATACACTGCATAATACGTTATATCATAAGGTATTTTCAATGGTACACTGCATATTACGTTATATTATAAGGTGTTTTCAATGTTACACTGCATACTACGTTATATTATAAGGTATTTTCAATGATACACTGCATATTACGTTATATTACAAGGTATTTTCAATGATAAACTACTATATATTATAAGGTATTTTCAATGATACACTGCATATTACGTTATATTATAAGGTATTTTCAATGATACACTACAAATTACCATATATTATAAGGTATTTTCAATGATACACTGCATAATACGTTATATCATAAGGTATTTTCAATGATACACTGCATATTACGTTATATTATAAGGTGTTTTCAATGATACACTGCATATTACATTATATTATAAGGTATTTTCAATTGTAAACTACTATATATCATAAGGTATTTTCATTGATACACTGCATATTACGTTATATTATAAGGTATTTTCAATGATACACTGCATATTACGTTATATTATAAGGTATTTTCAATGATACACTACAAATTACCATATATTATAAGGTATTTTCAATGATACACTGCATATTACGTGATATTATAAGGTGTTTTCAATGTTACACTGCATACTACGTTATATTATAAGGTATTTTCAATGATACACTGTATATTACGTTATATTATAAGGTATTTTCATTGATACACTACAAATTACCATATATTATAAGGTATTTTCAATGATACACTGCATAATACGTTATATCATAAGGTATTTTCAATGATACACTGCATATTACGTTATATTATAAGGTATTTTCAATGATATACTGCATATTACGATATATTATATGGTATTTTCAATAATACACTGCATATTACGTTATATCATAAGGTATTTTCATTGATACACTACAAATTACGATATATTATAAGGTATTTTCAATGTTAAACTACTATATATTATAAGGTATTTTCAATGATACACTGCATATTACGTTATATTATAAGGTGTTTTCAATGATACACTGCATATTACGTTATATTATAAGGTATTTTCATTGATACACTACAAATTACCATATATTATAAGGTATTTTCAATGATACACTGTATATTACGTTATATTATAAGGTATTTTCATTGATACACTACAAATTACCATATATTATAAGGTATTTTCAATGATACACTGCATATTACGTTATATCATAATGTATTTTCAATGATACACTGCCTAATACGTTATATTATAAGGTATTTTCAATGATAACCTACTATATATTATAAGGTATTTTCAAGGGTACACTGCATATTACATAATATTATAAGGTATTTTCATTGATACACTACAAATTACCATATATTATGAGGTATTTTCAAGGGTACACTGCATATTACGTTATATTATAAGGTATTTTCAATGATACACTGCATATTACGATATATTATATGGTATTTTCAATAATACACTGCATATTACGTTATATCATAAGGTATTTTCATTGATACACTACAAATTACGATATATTATAAGGTATTTTCAATGATACACTGCATATTACGTTATATTATAAGGTATTTTCAATGATATACTGCATATTACGATATATTATATGGTATTTTCAATAATACACTGCATATTACGTTATATCATAAGGTATTTTCATTGATACACTACAAATTACGATATATTATAAGGTATTTTCAATGTTAAACTACTATATATTATAAGGTATTTTCAATGATACACTGCATATTACGTTATATTATAAGGTGTTTTCAATGATACACTGCATATTACGTTATATTATAAGGTATTTTCATTGATACACTACAAATTACCATATATTATAAGGTATTTTCAATGATACACTGTATATTACGTTATATTATAAGGTATTTTCATTGATACACTACAAATTACCATATATTATAAGGTATTTTCAATGATACACTGCATAATACGTTATATCATAATGTATTTTCAATGATACACTGCCTAATACGTTATATTATAAGGTATTTTCAATGATAACCTACTATATATTATAAGGTATTTTCAAGGGTACACTGCATATTACATAATATTATAAGGTATTTTCATTGATACACTACAAATTACCATATATTATGAGGTATTTTCAAGGGTACACTGCATATTACGTTATATTATAAGGTATTTTCAATGATATACTGCATATTACGATATATTATATGGTATTTTCAATAATACACTGCATATTACGTTATATCATAAGGTATTTTCATTGATACACTACAAATTACGATATATTATAAGGTATTTTCAATGATACACTGCATATTACGTTATATTATAAGGTATTTTCAATGATACACTGCATATTACGTGATATTATAAGGTGTTTTCAATGTTACACTGCATACTACGTTATATTATAAGGTATTTTCAATGATACACTGTATATTACGTTATATTATAAGGTATTTTCATTGATACACTACAAATTACCATATATTATAAGGTATTTTCAATGATACACTGCATAATACGTTATATCATAAGGTATTTTCAATGATACACTGCATATTACGTTATATTATAAGGTATTTTCAATGATATACTGCATATTACGATATATTATATGGTATTTTCAATAATACACTGCATATTACGTTATATCATAAGGTATTTTCATTGATACACTACAAATTACGATATATTATAAGGTATTTTCAATGATACACTGCATATTACGTTATATTATAAGGTATTTTCAATGATACACTGCATATTACGTGATATTATAAGGTGTTTTCAATGTTACACTGCATACTACGTTATATTATAAGGTATTTTCAATGATACACTGTATATTACGTTATATTATAAGGTATTTTCATTGATACACTACAAATTACCATATATTATAAGGTATTTTCAATGATACACTGCATAATACGTTATATCATAAGGTATTTTCAATGATACACTGCATATTACGTTATATTATAAGGTATTTTCAATGATATACTGCATATTACGATATATTATATGGTATTTTCAATAATACACTGCATATTACGTTATATCATAAGGTATTTTCATTGATACACTACAAATTACGATATATTATAAGGTATTTTCAATGATAAACTACTATATATTATAAGGTATTTTCAATGATACACTGCATATTACGTTATATTATAAGGTGTTTTCAATGATACACTGCATATTACGTTATATTATAAGGTATTTTCATTGATACACTACAAATTACCATATATTATAAGGTATTTTCAATGATACACTGTATATTACGTTATATTATAAGGTATTTTCATTGATACACTACAAATTACCATATATTATAAGGTATTTTCAATGATACACTGCATATTACGTTATATCATAATGTATTTTCAATGATACACTGCCTAATACGTTATATTATAAGGTATTTTCAATGATAACCTACTATATATTATAAGGTATTTTCAAGGGTACACTGCATATTACATAATATTATAAGGTATTTTCATTGATACACTACAAATTACCATATATTATGAGGTATTTTCAAGGGTACACTGCATATTACGTTATATTATAAGGTATTTTCAATGATACACTGCATATTACGATATATTATATGGTATTTTCAATGATACACTGCATATTACGTTATATCATAAGGTATTTTCATTGATACACTACAAATTACGATATATTATAAGGTATTTTCAATGATACACTGCATATTACGTTATATTATAAGGTATTTTCAATGATACACTGCATATTACGTGATATTATAAGGTGTTTTCAATGTTACACTGCATACTACGTTATATTATAAGGTATTTTCAATGATACACTGTATATTACGTTATATTATAAGGTATTTTCATTGATACACTACAAATTACCATATATTATAAGGTATTTTCAATGATTACACTGCATAATACGTTATATCATAGGTATTTTCAATGATACACTGCATATTACGTTATATAATAAGGTATTTTCAATGATATACTGCATATTACGATATATTATATGGTATTTTCAATAATACACTGCATATTACGTTATATCATAAGGTATTTTCATTGATTACACTACAAATTACGATATATTATAAGGTATTTTCAATGATACACTGCATATTACGTTATATTATAAGGTATTTTCAATGATACACTGCATATACGTGATATTATAAGGTGTTTTCAATGTTACACTGCATACTACGTTATATTATAAGGTATTTTCAATGATACACTGTATATTACGTTATATTATAAGGTATTTTCATTGATACACTACAAATTACCATATATTATAAGGTATTTTCAATGATACACTGCATAATACGTTATATCATAAGGTATTTTCAATGATACACTGCATATTACGTTATATTATAAGGTATTTTCATTGATACACTACAAATTACCATATATTATAAGGTATTTTCAATGATACACTGCATATTACGTTATATCATAATGTATTTTCAATGATACACTGCCTAATACGTTATATTATAAGGTATTTTCAATGATAACCTACTATATATTATAAGGTATTTTCAAGGGTACACTGCATATTACATAATATTATAAGGTATTTTCATTGATACACTACAAATTACCATATATTATGAGGTATTTTCAAGGGTACACTGCATATTACGTTATATTATAAGGTATTTTCATTGGATACACTACAAATTAGAATATATTATAAGGTATTTTCAATGATACACTGCATAATACGTTATATCATAAGGTATTTTCAATGATACACTGCATATTACGTTATATTATAAGGTGTTTTCAATGATACACTGCATATTACATTATATTATAAGGTATTTTCAATTGTAAACTACTATATATCATAAGGTATTTTCATTGATACACTGCATATTACGTTATATTATAAGGTATTTTCAATGATACACTGCATATTACGTTATATTATAAGGTATTTTCAATGATACACTACAAATTACCATATATTATAAGGTATTTTCAATGATACACTGCATAATACGATATATCATAAGGTATTTTCAATGATACACTGCATATTACGTTATATTATAAGGTGTTTTCAATGATACACTGCATATTACATTATATTATAAGGTATTTTCAATTGTAAACTACTATATATCATAAGGTATTTTCATTGATACACTGCATATTACGTTATATTATAAGGTATTTTCAATGATACACTGCATATTACGTTATATTATAAGGTATTTTCAATGATACACTACAAATTACCATATATTATAAGGTATTTTCAATGATACACTGCATATTACGTGATATTATAAGGTGTTTTCAATGTTACACTGCATACTACGTTATATTATAAGGTATTTTCAATGATACACTGTATATTACGTTATATTATAAGGTATTTTCATTGATACAGTACAAATTACCATATATTATAAGGTATTTTCAATGATACACTGCATAATACGTTATATCATAAGGTATTTTCAATGATACACTGCATATTACGTTATATTATAAGGTATTTTCAATGATATACTGCATATTACGATATATTATATGGTATTTTCAATAATACACTGCATATTACGTTATATCATAAGGTATTTTCATTGATACACTACAAATTACGATATATTATAAGGTATTTTCAATGATACACTGTATATTACGTTATATTATAAGGTATTTTCATTGATACACTACAAATTACCATATATTATAAGGTATTTTCAATGATACACTGCATAATACGTTATATCATAAGGTATTTTCAATGATACACTGCATATTACGTTATATTATAAGGTATTTTCAATGATATACTGCATATTACGATATATTATATGGTATTTTCAATGATACACTGCATATTACGTTATATCATAAGGTATTTTCATTGATACACTACAAATTACGATATATTATAAGGTATTTTCAATGATACACTGCATATTACGTTATATTATAAGGTATTTTCAATGATACACTGCATATTACGTGATATTATAAGGTGTTTTCAATGTTACACTGCATACTACGTTATATTATAAGGTATTTTCAATGATACACTGTATATTACGTTATATTATAAGGTATTTTCATTGATACACTACAAATTACCATATATTATAAGGTATTTTCAATGATACACTGCATAATACGTTATATCATAAGGTATTTTCAATGATACACTGCATATTACGTTATATTATAAGGTATTTTCAATGATATACTGCATATTACGATATATTATATGGTATTTTCAATAATACACTGCATATTACGTTATATCATAAGGTATTTTCATTGATACACTACAAATTACGATATATTATAAGGTATTTTCAATGTTAAACTACTATATATTATAAGGTATTTTCAATGATACACTGCATATTACGTTATATTATAAGGTGTTTTCAATGATACACTGCATATTACGTTATATTATAAGGTATTTTCAATTGTAAACTACTATATATCATAAGGTATTTTCAATGATAAACTACTATATATTATAAGGTATTTTCAATGATACACTGCATAATACGTTATATCATAAGGTATTTTCAATGATACACTGCATATTACGTTATATTATAAGGTGTTTTCAATGATACACTGCATATTACATTATATTATAAGGTATTTTCAATTGTAAACTACTATATATCATAAGGTATTTTCATTGATACACTGCATATTACGTTATATTATAAGGTATTTTCAATGATACACTGCATATTACGTTATATTATAAGGTATTTTCAATGATATACTGCATATTACGATATATTATATGGTATTTTCAATAATACACTGCATATTACGTTATATCATAAGGTATTTTCATTGATACACTACAAATTACGATATATTATAAGGTATTTTCAATGTTAAACTACTATATATTATAAGGTATTTTCAATGATACACTGCATATTACGTTATATTATAAGGTGTTTTCAATGATACACTGCATATTACGTTATATTATAAGGTATTTTCAATTGTAAATTACTATATATCATAAGGTATTTTCAATGATACACTGCATATTACGTTATATTATAAGGTATTTTCAATGATACACTGCATATTACGTTATATTATAAGGTATTTTCATTGATACACTACAAATTACCATATATTATAAGGTATTTTCAATGATACACTGTATATTACGATATATTATAAGGTATTTTCAATGATAAACTGCATATTACGTTATATTATAAGGTATTTTCAATGATAAACTACTATATATTATAAGGTATTTTCAATGATACACTGCATAATACGTTATATCATAAGGTATTTTCAATGATACACTGCATATTACGTTATATTATAAGGTGTTTTCAATGATACACTGCATATTACATTATATTATAAGGTATTTTCAATTGTAAACTACTATATATCATAAGGTATTTTCATTGATACACTGCATATTACGTTATATTATAAGGTATTTTCAATGATACACTGCATATTACGTGATATTATAAGGTGTTTTCAATGTTACACTGCATACTACGTTATATTATAAGGTATTTTCAATGATACACTGTATATTACGTTATATTATAAGGTATTTTCATTGATACACTACAAATTACCATATATTATAAGGTATTTTCAATGATACACTGCATAATACGTTATATCATAAGGTATTTTCAATGATACACTGCATATTACGTTATATTATAAGGTATTTTCAATGATATACTGCATATTACGATATATTATGTGGTATTTTCAATAATTCACTGCATATTACGTTATATCATAAGGTATTTTCATTGATACACTACAAATTACGATATATTATAAGGTATTTTCAATGATACACTGCATATTACGTTATATTATAAGGTATTTTCAATGATACACTGCATATTACGTGATATTATAAGGTGTTTTCAATGTTACACTGCATACTACGTTATATTATAAGGTATTTTCAATGATACACTGTATATTACGTTATATTATAAGGTATTTTCATTGATACACTACAAATTACCATATATTATAAGGTATTTTCAATGATACACTGCATAATACGTTATATCATAAGGTATTTTCAATGATACACTGCATATTACGTTATATTATAAGGTATTTTCATTGATACACTACAAATTACCATATATTATAAGGTATTTTCAATGATACACTGTATATTACGATATATTATAAGGTATTTTCAATGATAAACTGCATATTACGTTATATTATAAGGTATTTTCAATGATAAACTACTATATATTATAAGGTATTTTCAATGATACACTGCATATTACGTTATATTATAAGGTATTTTCAATGATACACTGCATATTACGTGATATTATAAGGTGTTTTCAATGTTACACTGCATACTACGTTATATTATAAGGTATTTTCAATGATACACTGTATATTACGTTATATGATAAGGTATTTTCATTGATACACTACAAATTACCATATATTATAAGGTATTTTCATTGATACACTGCATATTACGTTATATTATAAGGTATTTTCAATGATACACTGCATATTACGTGATATTATAAGGTGTTTTCAATGTTACACTGCATACTACGTTATATTATAAGGTATTTTCAATGATACACTGTATATTACGTTATATTATAAGGTATATTCATTGATACACTACAAATTACCATATATTATAAGGTATTTTCAATGATACACTGCATAATACGTTATATCATAAGGTATTTTCAATGATACACTGCATATTACGTTATATTATAAGGTATTTTCAATGATATACTGCATATTACGATATATTATATGGTATTTTCAATAATACACTGCATATTACGTTATATCATAAGGTATTTTCATTGATACACTACAAATTACGATATATTATAAGGTATTTTCAATGATAAACTACTATATATTATAAGGTATTTTCAATGATAAACTACTATATATTATAAGGTATTTTCAATGATACACTGCATATTACGTTATATTATAAGGTATTTTCATTGATACACTACAAATTACCATATATTATAAGGTATTTTCAATGATACACTGTATATTACGATATATTATAAGGTATTTTCAATGATAAACTGCATATTACGTTATATTATAAGGTGTTTTCAATGATACACTGCATATTACGTTATATTATAAGGTATTTTCAATTGTAAACTACTATATATCATAAGGTATTTTCAATGATACACTGCATATTACGTTATATTATAAGGTATTTTCATTGATACACTACAAATTACCATATATTATATGGTATTTTCAATGATACACTTCATATTACGTTATATCATAAGGTATTTTCATTGATACACTACAAATTACGATATATTATAAGGTATTTTCAATGATAAACTGCATATTATGGTATATTATAAGGTATTTTCAATGATACACTGCATATTACGTTATATTAATATATAAGGTATTTTCAATGACACACTGCATATTACGTTATATTATAAGGTATTTTCAATGATACACTGCATATTACGATATATTATATGGTATTTTCAATGATACACTGCATATTATGATATATTATAAGGTATTTTCAATGATACACTGCATACTACGTTATATTATAAGGTATTTTCAATGATACACTGTATATTATGTTATATTATAAGGTATTTTGCTTGATACACTACAAATTACCATATATTATAAGGTATTTTCAATGATACACTGCATATTACGTGATATTATAAGGTGTTTTCAATGTTACACTGCATACTACGTTATATTATAAGGTATTTTCAATGATACACTGTATATTACGTTATATTATAAGGTATTTTCATTGATACACTACAAATTACCATATATTATAAGGTATTTTCAATGATACACTGCATATTACGTTATATCATAATGTATTTTCAATGATACACTGCATAATACGTTATATTATAAGGTATTTTCAATGATAAACTACTATATATTATAAGGTATTTTCAAGGCTACACTGCATATTACGTTATATTATAAGGTATTTTCAATGATACACTGTATATTACGTTATATTATAAGGTATTTTCATTGATAGACTACAAATTACCATATATTATAAGGTATTTTCAATGATACACTGCATATTACGTGATATTATAAGGTATTTTCATTGATACACTACAAATTACCATATATTATAAGGTATTTTCAATGATACACTGCATAATACGTTATATCATAAGGTATTTTCAATGATACACTGCATATTACGTTATATTATAAGGTGTTTTCAATGATACACTGCATATTACGTTATATTATAAGGTATTTTCAATTGTAAACTACTATATATCATAAGGTATTTTCAATGATACACTGCATAATACGTTATATTATAAGGTATTTTCAATGATAAACTACTATATTATAAGGTATTTTCAATGATACACTGCATATTACGTTATATCATAATGTATTTTCAATGATACACTGCCTAATACGTTATATTATAAGGTATTTTCAATGATAACCTACTATATATTATAAGGTATTTTCAAGGGTACACTGCATATTACATAATATTATAAGGTATTTTCATTGATACACTACAAATTACCATATATTATGAGGTATTTTCAAGGGTACACTGCATATTACGTTATATTATAAGGTATTTTCAATGATACACTGCATATTACGTTATATCATAATGTATTTTCAATGATACACTGCCTAATACGTTATATTATAAGGTATTTTCAATGATAACCTACTATATATTATAAGGTATTTTCAAGGGTACACTGCATATTACATAATATTATAAGGTATTTTCATTGATACACTACAAATTACCATATATTATGAGGTATTTTCAAGGGTACACTGCATATTACATAATATTATAAGGTATTTTCATTGATACACTACAAATTACCATATATTATGAGGTATTTTCAAGGGTACACTGCATATTACGTTATATTATAAGGTATTTTCATTGATACACTACAAATTAGAATATATTATAAGGTATTTTCAATGATACACTGCATAATACGTTATATCATAAGGTATTTTCAATGATACACTGCATATTACGTTATATTATAAGGTATTTTCAATTGTAAACTACTATATATCATAAGGTATTTTCAATGATACACTGCATATTACGTTATATTGTAAGGTATTTTCAATGATACACTGCATATTACGTTATATTATAAGGTATTTTCATTGATACACTACAAATTACCATATATTATATGGTATTTTCAATGATACACTGCATATTACGTTATATCATAAGGTATTTTCATTGATACACTACAAATTACGATATATTATAAGGTATTTTCAATGATACACTGTATATTACGTTATATTATAAGGTATTTTCAATGATACACTACATATTACGATATATTATATGGTATTTTCAATGATACACTGCATATTATGATATATTATAAGGTATTTTCAATGATACACTGCATACTACGTTATATTATAAGGTATTTTCAATGATACACTACAAATTACCATATATTATAAGGTATTTTCAATGATACACTGCATATTACGTGATATTATAAGGTGTTTTCAATGTTACACTGCATACTACGTTATATTATAAGGTATTTTCAATTATACACTGCATAATACGTTATATAATAAGGTATTTTCATGGTACACTACATATTACGTTATATTATAAGGTGTTTTCAATGATACACTGCATATTACGTTATATTATAAGGTATTTTCAATTGTAAACTACTATATATCATAAGGTATTTTCAATGATACACTGCATATTACGTTATATTATAAGGTATTTTCATTGATACACTACAAATTACCATATATTATATGGTATTTTCAATGATACACTGCATATTACGTTATATCATAAGGTATTTTCATTGATACACTACAAATTACGATATATTATAAGGTATTTTCAATGATAAACTGCATATTATGGTATATTATAAGGTATTTTCAATGATACACTGCATATTACGTTATATTAATATATAAGGTATTTTCAATGACACACTGCATATTACGTTATATTATAAGGTATTTTCAATGATACACTGCATATTACGATATATTATATGGTATTTTCAATGATACACTGCATACTATGATATATTATAAGGTATTTTCAATGATACACTGCATACTACGTTATATTATAAGGTATTTTCAATGATACACTGTATATTACGTTATATTATAAGGTATTTTCATTGATACACTACAAATTACCATATATTATAAGGTATTTTCAATGATACACTGCATATTACGTGATATTATAAGGTGTTTTCAATGTTACACTGCATACTACGTTATATTATAAGGTATTTTCAATTATACACTGCATAATACGTTATATAATAGGTATTTTCAATGGTACACTGCATATTACGTTATATTATAAGGTGTTTTCAATGATACACTGCATATTACGTTATATTATAAGGTATTTTCAATTGTAAACTACTATATATCATAAGGTATTTTCAATGATACACTGCATATTACGTTATATTATAAGGTATTTTCAATGATACACTGCATATTACGTTATATTATAAGGTATTTTCATTGATACACTACACATTACCATATATTATATGGTATTTTCAATGATACACTGCATACTATGATATATTATAAGGTATTTTCAATGATACACTGCATACTACGTTATATTATAAGGTATTTTCAATGATACACTGTATATTACGTTATATTATAAGGTATTTTCATTGATACACTACAAACTACCATATATTATAAGGTATTTTCAATGATACACTGCATATTACGTGTTATTATAAGGTGTTTTCAATGTTACACTGCATACTACGTTATATTATAAGGTATTTTCAATTATACACTGCATAATACGTTATATAATAAGGTATTTTCAATGGTACACTGCATATTACGTTATATTATAAGGTGTTTTCAATGATACACTGCATACTATGATATATTATAAGGTATTTTGAATGATACACTGCATATTACGTTATATTATAAGGTATTTTCATTGATACACTACAAATTACCATATATTATATGGTATTTTCAATGATACACTGCATATTACGTTATATCATAAGGTATTTTCATTGATACACTACAAATTACGATATATTATAAGGTATTTTCAATGATAAACTGCATATTATGGTATATTATAAGGTATTTTCAATGATACACTGCATATTACGTTATATTAATATATAAGGTATTTTCAATGACACACTGCATATTACGTTATATTATAAGGTATTTTCAATGATACACTGCATATTACGATATATTATATGGTATTTTCAATGATACACTGCATACTATGATATATTATAAGGTATTTTCAATGATACACTGCATACTACGTTATATTATAAGGTATTTTCAATGATACACTGTATATTACGTTATATTATAAGGTATTTTCATTGATACACTACAAATTACCATATATTATAAGGTATTTTCAATGATACACTGCATATTACGTGATATTATAAGGTGTTTTCAATGTTACACTGCATACTACGTTATATTATAAGGTATTTTCAATTATACACTGCATAATACGTTATATAATAAGGTATTTTCAATGGTACACTGCATATTACGTTATATTATAAGGTGTTTTCAATGATACACTGCATATTACGTTATATTATAAGGTATTTTCAATTGTAAACTACTATATATCATAAGGTATTTTCAATGATACACTGCATATTACGTTATATTATAAGGTATTTTCAATGATACACTGCATATTACGTTATATTATAAGGTATTTTCATTGATACACTACAAATTACCATATATTATATGGTATTTTCAATGATACACTGCATACTATGATATATTATAAGGTATTTTCAATGATACACTGCATACTACGTTATATTATAAGGTATTTTCAATGATACACTGTATATTACGTTATATTATAAGGTATTTTCATTGATACACTACAAACTACCATATATTATAAGGTATTTTCAATGATACACTGCATATTACGTGTTATTATAAGGTGTTTTCAATGTTACACTGCATACTACGTTATATTATAAGGTATTTTCAATTATACACTGCATAATACGTTATATAATAAGGTATTTTCAATGGTACACTGCATATTACGTTATATTATAAGGTGTTTTCAATGATACACTGCATACTATGATATATTATAAGGTATTTTGAATGATACACTGCATATTACGTTATATTATAAGGTATTTTCATTGATACACTACAAATTACCATATATTATATGGTATTTTCAATGATACACTGCATACTATGATATATTATAAGGTATTTTCAATGGTACACTGCATATTACGTTATATTATAAGGTGTTTTCAATGATACACTGCATATTACGTTATATTATAAGGTATTTTCAATTGTAAACTACTATATATCATAAGGTATTTTCAATGATACACTGCATATTACGTTATATTATAAGGTATTTTCAATGATACACTGCATATTACGTTATATTATAAGGTATTTTCAATGATACACTGCATATTACGATATATTATATGGTACTTTCAATGATACACTGCATACTATGATATATTATAAGGTATTTTCAATGATACACTGCATACTACGTTATATTATAAGGTATTTTCAATGATACACTGTATATTACGTTATATTATAAGGTATTTTCATTGATACACTACAAATTACCATATATTATAAGGTATTTTCAATGATACACTGCATATTACGTGATATTATAAGGTGTTTTCAATGTTACACTGCATACTACGTTATATTATAAGGTATTTTCAATTATACACTGCATAATACGTTATATAATAAGGGATTTTCAATGGTACACTGCATATTACGTTATATTATAAGGTGTTTTCAATGATACACTGCATATTACGTTATATTATAAGGTATTTTCAATTGTAAACTACTATATATCATAAGGTATTTTCAATGATACACTGCATATTACGTTATATTATAAGGTATTTTCAATGATACACTGCATATTACGTTATATTATAAGGTATTTTCATTGATACACTACAAATTACCATATATTATATGGTATTTTCAATGATACACTGCATATTACGTTATATCATAAGGTATTTTCATTGATACACTACAAATTACGATATATTATAAGGTATTTTCAATGATACACTGCATATTACGTGATATTATAAGGTGTTTTCAATGTTACACTGCATACTACGTTATATTATAAGGTATTTTCAATGATACACTGTATATTACGTTATATTATAAGGTATTTTCATTGATACACTACAAATTACCATATATTATAAGGTATTTTCAATGATACACTGCATAATACGTTATATCATAAGGTATTTTCAATGATACACTGCATATTACGTTATATTATAAGGTGTTTTCAATGATACACTGCATATTACGTTATATTATAAGGTATTTTCAATTGTAAACTACTATATATCATAAGGTATTTTCAATGATACACTGCATATTATGATATATTATAAGGTATTTTCAATGATACACTGCATATTACGTTATATTACAAGGTATTTTCAATGATAAACTACTATATATTATAAGGTATTTTCAATGATACTCTGCATATTACGTGATATTATAAGGTGTTTTCAATGTTACACTGCATACTACGTTATATTATAAGGTATTTTCAATGATACACTGTATATTACGTTATATTATAAGGTATTTTCATTGATACACTACAAATTACCATATATTATAAGGTATTTTCAATGATACACTGCATATTACGTTATATCATAATGTATTTTCAATGATACACTGCATAATACGTTATATTATAAGGTATTTTCAATGATAAACTACTATATATTATAAGGTATTTTCAAGGCTACACTGCATATTACGTTATATTATAAGGTATTTTCAATGATACACTGTATATTACGTTATATTATAAGGTATTTTCATTGATAGACTACAAATTACCATATATTATAAGGTATTTTCAATGATACACTGCATATTACGTGATATTATAAGGTATTTTCATTGATACACTACAAATTACCATATATTATAAGGTATTTTCAATGATACACTGCATAATACGTTATATCATAAGGTATTTTCAATGATACACTGCATATTACGTTATATTATAAGGTGTTTTCAATTATACACTGCATATTACGTTATATTATAAGGTATTTTCAATTGTAAACTACTATATATCATAAGGTATTTTCAATGATACACTGCATAATACGTTATATTATAAGGTATTTTCAATGATAAACTACTATATATTATAAGGTATTTTCAAGGCTACACTGCATATTACGTTATATTATAAGGTATTTTCTATGATACACTGTATATTACGTTATATTATAAGGTATTTTCATTGATACACTACAAATTACCATATATTATAAGGTATTTTCAATGATACACTGCATATTACGTTATATCATAATGTATTTTCAATGATACACTGCCTAATACGTTATATTATAAGGTATTTTCAATGATAACCTACTATATATTATAAGGTATTTTCAAGGGTACACTGCATATTACATAATATTATAAGGTATTTTCATTGATACACTACAAATTACCATATATTATGAGGTATTTTCAAGGGTACACTGCATATTACGTTATATTATAAGGTATTTTCATTGATACACAACAAATTAGAATATATTATAAGGTATTTTCAATGATACACTGCATAATACGTTATATCATAAGGTATTTTCAATGATACACTGCATATTACGTTATATTATAAGGTATTTTCAATTGTAAACTACTATATATCATAAGGTATTTTCAATGATACACTGCATATTACGTTATATTGTAAGGTATTTTCAATGATACACTGCATATTACGTTATATCATAAGGTATTTTCATTGATACACTACAAATTACGATATATTATAAGGTATTTTCAATGATATACGGTATATTACGTTATATTATAAGGTATTTTCAATGATACACTACATATTACGATATATTATATGGTATTTTCAATGATACACTGCATACTATGATATATTATAAGGTATTTTCAATGATACACTGCATACTACGTTATATTATAAGGTATTTTCAATGATACACTACAAATTACCATATATTATAAGGTATTTTCAATGATACACTGCATATTACGTGATATTATAAGGTGTTTTCAATGTTACACTGCATACTACGTTATATTATAAGGTATTTTCAATTATACACTGCATAATACGTTATATAATAAGGTATTTTCAATGGTACACTACATATTACGTTATATTATAAGGTGTTTTCAATGATACACTGCATATTACGTTATATTATAAGGTATTTTCAATTGTAAACTACTATATATCATAAGGTATTTTCAATGATACACTGCATATTACGTTATATTATAAGGTATTTTCAATGATACACTGCATATTACGTTATATTATAAGGTATTTTCAATGATACACTGCATATTACGTTATATTATAAGGTATTTTCATTGATACACTACAAATTACCATATATTATATGGTATTTTCAATGATACACTGCATACTATGATATATTATAAGGTATTTTCAATGATACACTGCATACTACGTTATATTATAAGGTATTTTCAATGATACACTGTATATTACATAATATTATAAGGTATTTTCATTGATACACTACAAATTACCACATATTATGAGGTATTTTCAAGGGTACACTGCATATTACGTTATATTATAAGGTATTTTCATTGATACACTACAAATTAGAATATATTATAAGGTATTTTCAATGATACACTGCATAATACGTTATATCATAAGGTATTTTCAATGATACACTGCATATTACGTTATATTATAAGGTATTTTCAATGATACACTGCATATTACGTTATATTATAAGGTATTTTCAATTGTAAACTACTATATATCATAAGGTATTTTCAATGATACACTGCATATTACGTTATATTGTAAGGTATTTTCAATGATACATTGCATATTACGTTATAGTATAAGGTATTTTCAATGATACACTGCATAATACGTTATATTATAAGGTATTTTCAATGATAAACTACTATATATTATAAGGTATTTTCAAGGGTACACTGCATATTACGTTATATTATAAGGTATTTTCATTGATACACTACAAATTACCATATATTATATGGTATTTTCAATGATACACTGCATATTACGTTATATCATAAGGTATTTTCATTGATACACTACAAATTACGATATATTATAAGGTATTTTCAATGATACACTGTATATTACGTTATATTATAAGGTATTTTCATTGATAGACTACAAATTACCATATATTATAAGGTATTTTCAATGATACACTGCAAATAATACGTTATATCATAAGGTATTTTCAATGATACACTGCATATTACGTTATATTATAAGGTGTTTTCAATGATAAACTGCATATTATGGTATATTATAAGGTATTTTCATTGATACACTACAAATTACCATATATTATATGGTATTTTCAATGATACACTGCATAATACGTTATATCATAAGGTATTTTCAATGATACACTGCATATTACGTTATATTATAAGGTATTTTCAATGATACACTACATATTACCATATATTATAAGGTATTTTCAATGATACACTGCATATTACGTGATATTATAAGGTGTTTTCAATGTTACACTGCATACTACGTTGTATTATAAGGTATTTTCAATGATAAACTACTAAATATTATAAGGTATTTTCAATGATACACTGCATATTACGTTATATTATAAGGCATTTTCAATGATACACTGCATATAACGTTATATTATAAGGTATTTTCAATGATACACTGCATATTACGATATATTATATGGTGTTTTCAATGATACACTCAATATTACGTAATATTACAAGGTATTTTCAATGATACACTGAATATTACGTTATATTATAAGGTATTTTCAATTGTAAACTACTATATATCATAAGGTATTTCCAATGATACACTGCATATTACGTTATATTAAAAGGTATTTTCAATGACACACTGCATATTACGTTATATAATAAGGTATTTGCAATGATACACTGCATATTACGTTATATCATAAGGTATTTTCATTGATACACCACAAATTACGATATATTATAAGGTATTTTCAATGATATACTGCATATTACGATATATTATAAGGTATTTTCAATGATAATCTACTATATATTACAAGGTATTTTCAATGATACACTGCATATTACGTTATATTATAAGGTATTTTCAATGATACACAGCATATTACGTTATATTATAAGGTATTTTCAATGACACACTGCATATTACGTTATATTATAAGGTATTTTCAATGATATACTGCATATTACGATATATTATAAGGTATTTTCAATGATAAACTACTACATATTACAAGGTATTTTCAATGATACACTGCATATTACGTTATATTATAAGGTATTTTCAATGACACACTGCATATTACGTTATATTATAAGGTATTTTCAATGATATACTGCATATTACGATATATTATATGGTATTTCCAATGATACACTGCATATTACGTTATATCATAAGGTATTTTCATTGATACACTACAAATTACGATATATTATAAGGTATTTTCAATGATAAACTACTATATATTATAAGGTATTTTCAATGATAAACTACTATATATTATAAGGTATTTTCAATGATACACTGCATATTACGTTATATTATAAGGTATTTTCAATGATATACTGCATATTACGATATATTATATGGTATTTTCAATGATACACTGCATATTACGTTATATCATAAGGTATTTTCATTGATACACTACAAATTACGATATATTATAAGGTGTTTTCAATGTTACACTGCATACTACGTTATATTATAAGGTATTTTCAATGATACACTGTATATTACGTTATATTATAAGGTATTTTCATTGATACACTACAAATTACCATATATTATAAGGTATTTTCAATGATACACTGCATAATACGTTATATCATAAGGTATTTTCAATGATACACTGCATATTACGTTATATTATAAGGTGTTTTCAATGATACACTACAAATTACCATATATTATAAGGTATTTTCAATGATACACTGCATATTACGTGATATTATAAGGTGTTTTCAATGTTACACTGCATACTACGTTATATTATAAGGTATTTTCAATTATACACTGCATAATACGTTATATAATAAGGTATTTTCAATGGTACACTACATATTACGTTATATTATAAGGTGTTTTCAATGATACACTGCATATTACGTTATATTATAAGGTATTTTCAATTGTAAACTACTATATATCATAAGGTATTTTCAATGATACACTGCATATTACGTTATATTATAAGGTATTTTCATTGATACACTACAAATTACCATATATTATATGGTATTTTCAATGATACACTGCATATTACGTTATATCATAAGGTATTTTCATTGATACACTACAAATTACGATATATTATAAGGTATTTTCAATGATAAACTGCATATTATGGTATATTATAAGGTATTTTCAATGATACACTGCATATTACGTTATATTAATATATAAGGTATTTTCAATGACACACTGCATATTACGTTATATTATAAGGTATTTTCAATGATACACTGCATATTACGATATATTATATGGTATTTTCAATGATACACTGCATATTATGATATATTATAAGGTATTTTCAATGATACACTGCATACTACGTTATATTATAAGGTATTTTCAATGATACACTGTATATTACGTTATATTATAAGGTATTTTCATTGATACACTACAAATTACCATATATTATAAGGTATTTTCAATGATACACTGCATATTACGTGATATTATAAGGTGTTTTCAATGTTACACTGCATACTACGTTATATTATAAGGTATTTTCAATTATACACTGCATAATACGTTATATAATAAGGTATTTTCAATGGTACACTGCATATTACGTTATATTATAAGGTGTTTTCAATGATACACTGCATATTACGTTATATTATAAGGTATTTTCAATTGTAAACTACTATATATCATAAGGTATTTTCAATGATACACTGCATATTACGTTATATTATAAGGTATTTTCAATGATACACTGCATATTACGTTATATTATAAGGTATTTTCATTGATACACTACAAATTACCATATATTATATGGTATTTTCAATGATACACTGCATACTATGATATATTATAAGGTATTTTCAATGATACACTGCATACTACGTTATATTATAAGGTATTTTCAATGATACACTGCATATTACATAATATTATAAGGTATTTTCATTGATACACTACAAATTACCATATATTATGAGGTATTTTCAAGGGTACACTGCATATTACGTTATATTATAAGGTATTTTCATTGATACACTACAAATTAGAATATATTATAAGGTATTTTCAATGATACACTGCATAATACGTTATATCATAAGGTATTTTCAATGATACACTGCATATTACGTTATATTATAAGGTATTTTCAATGATACACTGCATATTACGTTATATTATAAGGTATTTTCAATTGTAAACTACTATATATCATAAGGTATTTTCAATGATACACTGCATATTACGTTATATTGTAAGGTATTTTCAATGATACATTGCATATTACGTTATAGTATAAGGTATTTTCAATGATACACTGCATAATACGTTATATCATAAGGTATTTTCATTGATACACTACAAATTACGATATATTATAAGGTATTTTCAATGATACACTGCATATTACGTTATATTATAAGGTATTTTCAATGATACACTGCATATTACGTTATATTAATATATAAGGTATTTTCAATGACACACTGCATATTACGTTATATTATAAGGTATTTTCAATGATACACTGCATATTACGATATATTATATGGTATTTTCAATGATACACTGCATACTATGATATATTATAAGGTATTTTCAATGATACACTGCATACTACGTTATATTATAAGGTATTTTCAATGATACACTGTATATTACGTTATATTATAAGGTATTTTCATTGATACACTACAAATTACCATATATTATAAGGTATTTTCAATGGTACACTGCATATTACGTTATATTATAAGGTGTTTTCAATGATACACTGCATATTACGTTATATTATAAGGTATTTTCAATTGTAAACTACTATATATCATAAGGTATTTTCAATGATACACTGCATATTACGTTATATTATAAGGTATTTTCAATGATACACTGCATATTACGTTATATTATAAGGTATTTTCATTGATACACTACAAATTACCATATATTATATGGTATTTTCAATGATACACTGCATACTATGATATATTATAAGGTATTTTCAATGATACACTGCATACTACGTTATATTATAAGGTATTTTCAATGATACACTGCATATTACATAATATTATAAGGTATTTTCATTGATACACTACAAATTACCATATATTATGAGGTATTTTCAAGGGTACACTGCATATTACGTTATATTATAAGGTATTTTCATTGATACACTACAAATTAGAATATATTATAAGGTATTTTCAATGATACACTGCATAATACGTTATATCATAAGGTATTTTCAATGATACACTGCATATTACGTTATATTATAAGGTATTTTCAATGATAAACTACTATATATTATAAGGTATTTTCAAGGGTACACTGCATATTACATAATATTATAAGGTATTTTCATTGATACACTACAAATTACCATATATTATATGGTATTTTCAATGATACACTGCATATTACGTTATATCATAAGGTATTTTCATTGATACACTACAAATTACGATATATTATAAGGTATTTTCAATGATACACTGTATATTACGTTATATTATAAGGTATTTTCATTGATACACTACAAATTACCATATATTATAAGGTATTTTCAATGATACACTGCATAATACGTTATATCATAAGGTATTTTCAATGATACACTGCATATTACGTTATATTATAAGGTGTTTTCAATGATAAACTGCATATTATGGTATATTATAAGGTATTTTCATTGATACACTACAAATTACCATATATTATATGGTATTTTCAATGATACACTGCATAATACGTTATATCATAAGGTATTTTCAATGATACACTGCATATTACGTTATATTATAAGGTATTTTCAATGATACACTACATATTACCATATATTATAAGGTATTTTCAATGATACACTGCATACTATGATATATTATAAGGTATTTTCAATGATACACTGCATACTACGTTATATTATAAGGTATTTTCAATGATACACTGTATATTACATAATATTATAAGGTATTTTCATTGATACACTACAAATTACCATATATTATGAGGTATTTTCAAGGGTACACTGCATATTACGTTATATTATAAGGTATTTTCATTGATACACTACAAATTAGAATATATTATAAGGTATTTTCAATGATACACTGCATAATACGTTATATCATAAGGTATTTTCAATGATACACTGCATATTACGTTATATTATAAGGTATTTTCAATGATACACTGCATATTACGTTATATTATAAGGTATTTTCAATTGTAAACTACTATATATCATAAGGTATTTTCAATGATACACTGCATATTACGTTATATTGTAAGGTATTTTCAATGATACACTGCATATTACGTTATATTATAAGGTATTTTCAATGATACACTGCATAATACGTTATATCATAAGGTATTTTCATTGATACACTACAAATTACGATATATTATAAGGTATTTTCAATGATAAACTGCATATTATGGTATATTATAAGGTATTTTCAATGATACACTGCATATTACGTTATATTAATATATAAGGTATTTTCAATGACACACTGCATATTACGTTATATTATAAGGTATTTTCAATGATACACTGCATATTACGATATATTATATGGTATTTTCAATGATACACTGCATACTATGATATATTATAAGGTATTTTCAATGATACACTGCATACTACGTTATATTATAAGGTATTTTCAATGATACACTGTATATTACGTTATATTATAAGGTATTTTCATTGATACACTACAAATTACCATATATTATAAGGTATTTTCAATGGTACACTGCATATTACGTTATATTATAAGGTGTTTTCAATGATACACTGCATATTACGTTATATTATAAGGTATTTTCAATTGTAAACTACTATATATCATAAGGTATTTTCAATGATACACTGCATATTACGTTATATTATAAGGTATTTTCAATGATACACTGCATATTACGTTATATTATAAGGTATTTTCATTGATACACTACAAATTACCATATATTATATGGTATTTTCAATGATACACTGCATACTATGATATATTATAAGGTATTTTCAATGATACACTGCATACTACGTTATATTATAAGGTATTTTCAATGATACACTGCATATTACATAATATTATAAGGTATTTTCATTGATACACTACAAATTACCATATATTATGAGGTATTTTCAAGGGTACACTGCATATTACGTTATATTATAAGGTATTTTCATTGATACACTACAAATTAGAATATATTATAAGGTATTTTCAATGATACACTGCATATTACGTTATATTATAAGGTATTTTCAATGATACACTGCATATTACGTTATATTATAAGGTATTTTCAATGATAAACTACTATATATTATAAGGTATTTTCAAGGGTACACTGCATATTACGTTATATTATAAGGTATTTTCATTGATACACTACAAATTACCATATATTATATGGTATTTTCAATGATACACTGCATATTACGTTATATCATAAGGTATTTTCATTGATACACTACAAATTACGATATATTATAAGGTATTTTCAATGATACACTGTATATTACGTTATATTATAAGGTATTTTCATTGATAGACTACAAATTACCATATATTATAAGGTATTTTCAATGATACACTGCATAATACGTTATATCATAAGGTATTTTCAATGATACACTGCATATTACGTTATATTATAAGGTGTTTTCAATGATAAACTGCATATTATGGTATATTATAAGGTATTTTCATTGATACACTACAAATTACCATATATTATATGGTATTTTCAATGATACACTGCATAATACGTTATATCATAAGGTATTTTCAATGATACACTGCATATTACGTTATATTATAAGGTATTTTCAATGATACACTACAAATTACCATATATTATAAGGTATTTTCAATGATACACTGCATATTACGTGATATTATAAGGTGTTTTCAATGTTACACTGCATACTACGTTGTATTATAAGGTATTTTCAATGATAAACTACTAAATATTATAAGGTATTTTCAATGATACACTGCATATTACGTTATATTATAAGGTATTTTCAATGATACACTGCATATAACGTTATATTATAAGGTATTTTCAATGATACACTGCATATTACGATATATTATATGGTGTTTTCAATGATACACTCAATATTACGTAATATTACAAGGTATTTTCAATGATACACTGAATATTACGTTATATTATAAGGTATTTTCAATTGTAAACTACTATATATCATAAGGTATTTCCAATGATACACTGCATATTACGTTATATTAAAAGGTATTTTCAATGACACACTGCATATTACGTTATATTATAAGGTATTTGCAATGATACACTGCATATTACGTTATATCATAAGGTATTTTCATTGATACACCACAAATTACGATATATTATAAGGTATTTTCAATGATATACTGCATATTACGATATATTATAAGGTATTTTCAATGATAATCTACTATATATTACAAGGTATTTTCAATGATACACTGCATATTACGTTATATTATAAGGTATTTTCAATGATACACAGCATATTACGTTATATTATAAGGTATTTTCAATGACACACTGCATATTACGTTATATTATAAGGTATTTTCAATGATATACTGCATATTACGATATATTATAAGGTATTTTCAATGATAAACTACTACATATTACAAGGTATTTTCAATGATACACTGCATATTACGTTATATTATAAGGTATTTTCAATGACACACTGCATATTACGTTATATTATAAGGTATTTTCAATGATATACTGCATATTACGATATATTATATGGTATTTCCAATGATACACTGCATATTACGTTATATCATAAGGTATTTTCATTGATACACTACAAATTACGATATATTATAAGGTATTTTCAATGATAAACTACTATATATTATAAGGTATTTTCAATGATAAACTACTATATATTATAAGGTATTTTCAATGATACACTGCATATTACGTTATATTATAAGGTATTTTCAATGATATACTGCATATTACGATATATTATATGGTATTTTCAATGATACACTGCATATTACGTTATATCATAAGGTATTTTCATTGATACACTACAAATTACGATATATTATAAGGTATTTTCAATGATACACTGTATATTACATTATATTATAAGGTATTTTCATTGATACACTACAAATTACCATATATTATAAGGTATTTTCAATGATACACTGCATATTACGTGTTATTATAAGGTGTTTTCAATGTTACACTGCATACTACGTTATATTATAAGGTATTTTCAATGATACACTGTATATTACGTTATATTATAAGGTATTTTCATTGATACACTACAAATTACCATATATTATAAGGTATTTTCAATGATACACTGCATAATACGTTATATCATAAGGTATTTTCAATGATACACTGCATATTACGTTATATTATAAGGTGTTTTCAATGATACACTGCATATTACGTTATATTATAAGGTATTTTCAATTGTAAACTACTATATATCATAAGGTATTTTCAATGATACACTGCATATTATGATATATTATAAGGTATTTTCAATGATACACTGCATATTACGTTATATTACAAGGTATTTTCAATGATAAACTACTATATATTATAAGGTATTTTCAATGATACTCTGCATATTACGTGATATTATAAGGTGTTTTCAATGTTACACTGCATACTACGTTATATTATAAGGTATTTTCAATGATACACTGCATAATACGTTATATCATAAGGTATTTTCAATGATACACTGCATATTACGTTATATTATAAGGTGTTTTCAATGATACACTGCATATTACGTTATATTATAAGGTATTTTCAATTGTAAACTACTATATATCATAAGGTATTTTCAATGATACACTGCATATTACGTTATATTATAAGGTATTTTCAATGATACACTGCATATTACGTTATATTATAAGGTATTTTCATTGATACACTACAAATTACCATATATTATAAGGTATTTTCAATGATACACTGCATAATACGTTATATCATAAGGTATTTTCAATGATACACTGCATATTACGTTATATTATAAGGTGTTTTCAATGATACACTGCATAATACGTTATATCATAAGGTATTTTCAATGGTACACTGCATATTACGTTATATTATAAGGTGTTTTCAATGATACACTGCATATTACGTTATATTATAAGGTATTTTCAATTGTAAACTACTATATATCATAAGGTATTTTCAATGATACACTGCATATTACGTTATATTATAAGGTATTTTCAATGATACACTGCATATTACGTTATATTATAAGGTATTTTCATTAATACACTACAAATTACCATATATTATAAGGTATTTTCAATGATACACTGCATATTACGTGATATTATAAGGTGTTTTCAATGTTACACTGCATACTACGTTATATTATAAGGTATTTTCAATGATACACTGTATATTACGTTATATTATAAGGTATTTTCATTGATACACTACAAATTACCATATATTATAAGGTATTTTCAATGATACACTGCATAATACGTTATATCATAAGGTATTTTCAATGATAAACTACTATATATTATAAGGTATTTTCAATGATACACTGCATATTACATTATATTATAAGGTATTTTCAATTGTAAACTACTATATATCATAAGGTATTTTCAATGATACACTGCATATTACGTTATATTATAAGGTATTTTCAATGATACACTGCATATTACGTTATATTATAAGGTATTTTCAATGACACACTGCATATTACGTTATATTATAAGGTATTTTCTATGATATACTGCATATTACGATATATTATATGGTATTTTCAATGATACACTGCATATTACGTTATATCATAAGGTATTTTCATTGATACACTACAAATTACGATATATTATAAGGTATTTTCAATGATACACTGTGTATTACGTTATATTATAAGGTATTTTCATTGATACACTACAAATTACCATATATTATAAGGTATTTTCAATGATACCCTGCATATTACGTGATATTATAAGGTGTTTTCAATGTTACACTGCATACTACGTTATATTATAAGGTATTTTCAATGATACACTGTATATTACGTTATATTATAAGGTATTTTCATTGATACACTACAAATTACCATATATTATAAGGTATTTTCAATGATACACTGCATAATACGTTATATCATAAGGTATTTTCAATGATACACTGCATATTACGTTATATTATAAGGTGTTTTCAATGATACACTGCATATTACGTTATATTATAAGGTATTTTCAATTGTAAACTACTTATCATAAGGTATTTTCAATGATACACTGCATATTATGATATATTATAAGGTATTTTCAATGATACACTGCATATTACGTTATATTACAAGGTATTTTCAATGATAAACTACTATATATTATAAGGTATTTTCAATGATACTCTGCATATTACGTGATATTATAAGGTGTTTTCAATGTTACACTGCATACTACGTTATATTATAAGGTATTTTCAATGATACACTGTATATTACGTTATATTATAAGGTATTTTCATTGATACACTACAAATTACCATATATTATAAGGTATTTTCAATGATACACTGCATATTACGTTATATCATAATGTATTTTCAATGATACACTGCATAATACGTTATATTATAAGGTATTTTCAATGATAAACTACTATATATTATAAGGTATTTTCAAGGGTACACTGCATATTACGTTACATTATAAGGTATTTTCATTGATTCACTACAAATTACCATATATTATAAGGTATTTCCAATGATACACTGCATTTTACGTTATATTATAAGGTATTTTCAATGATACACTGCATATTACGTTATATTATAAGGTATTTTCATTGATACACTACAAATTACGATATATTATAAAGTATTTTGAATGATAAACTACTATATATTATAAGGTATTTTCAATGATAAACTACTATATATTATAAGGTATTTTCAATGATACACTGCATATTACGTTATATTATTAGGTATTTTCAATGATACACTACAAATTACCATATATTATAAGGTATTTTCAATGATAAACTGCATATTATGATATATTATAAGGTATTTTCAATGATACACTGCATATTACGTTATATTATAAGGTATTTTCAATGATAAACTACTATATATTATGAGGTATTTTCAATGACACACTGCATATTACGTGATATTATAAGGTGTTTTCAATGTTACACTGCGTACTACGTTATATTATAAGGTATTTTCAATGATACACTGTATATTACGTTATATTATAAGGTATATTCAATGATAAACTACTATATATTATAAGGTATTTTCAAGGGTACACTGCCTATTACATAATATTATAAGGTATTTTCATTGATACACTACAAATTACCATATATTATAAGGTATTTTCAATGATACACTGCATAATAAGTTATATCATAAGGTATTTTGAATGATACACTGCATATTACGTTATATTATAAGGTGTTTTCAATGATACACTGCATATTACGTTATATTATAAGGTATTTTCAATGATAAACTACTATATATTATAAGGTATTTTCAATGATAAGCTACTATATATCATAATGTATTTTCAATGTTACACTGCATACTACGTTATATTATAAGGTATTTTCAATGATACACTGTATATTACGTTATATTATAAGGTATTTTCATTGATACACTACAAATTACCATATATTATAAGGTATTTTCAATGATACACTGCATATTACGTGATATTATAAGGTGTTTTCAATGTTACACTGCATACTACGTTATATTATAAGGTATTTTCAATGATACACTGTATATTACGTTATATTATAAGGTATTTTCAATGATAAATTACTATATATTATAAGGTATTTTCATTGATACTCTGCATATTACGTGATATTATAAGGTGTTTTCAATGTTACACTGCATACTACGTTATAATATAAGGTATTTTCAATGATACACTGCATAATTCGTTATATCATAAGGTATTTTCAATGGTACACTGCATATTACGTTATATTATAAGGTGTTTTCAATGATACACTGCATATTACGTTATATTATAAGGTATTTTCAATTGTAAACTACTATATATCATAAGGTATTTTCAATGATACACTGCATATTACGTTATATTATAAGGTATTTTCAATGATACACTGCATATTACGTTATATTATAAGGTATTTTCATTAATACACTACAAATTACCATATATTATAAGGTATTTTCAATGATACACTGCATATTACGTGATTTTATAAGGTGTTTTCAATGTTACACTGCATACTACGTTATATTATAAGGTATTTTCAATGATACACTGTATATTACGTTATATTATAAGGTATTTTCATTGATACACTACAAATTACCATATATTATAAGGTATTTTCAATGATACACTGCATAATACGTTATATCATAAGGTATTTTCAATGATAAACTACTATATATTATAAGGTATTTTCAATGATACACTGCATATTACATTATATTATAAGGTATTTTCAATTGTAAACTACTATATATCATAAGGTATTTTCAATGATACACTGCATATTACGTTATATTATAAGGTATTTTCAATGATACACTGCATATTACGTTATATTATAAGGTATTTTCAATGACACACTGCATATTACGTTATATTATAAGGTATTTTCTATGATATACTGCATATTACGATATATTATATGGTATATTCAATGATACACTGCATATTACGTTATATCATAAGGTATTTTCATTGATACACTACAAATTACGATATATTATAAGGTATTTTCAATGATACACTGTATATTACGTTATATTATAAGGTATTTTCATTGATACACTACAAATTACCATATATTATGAGGTATTTTCAAGGGTACACTGCATATTACGTTATATTATAAGGTATTTTCATTGATACACTACAAATTAGAATATATTATAAGGTATTTTCAATGATACACTGCATAATACGTTATATCATAAGGTATTTTCAATGATACACTGCATATTACGTTATATTATAAGGTATTTTCAATGATACACTGCATATTACGTTATATTATAAGGTATTTTCAATTGTAAACTACTATATATCATAAGGTATTTTCAATGATACACTGCATATTACGTTATATTGTAAGGTATTTTCAATGATACATTGCATATTACGTTATAGTATAAGGTATTTTCAATGATACACTGCATAATACGTTATATTATAAGGTATTTTCAATGATAAACTACTATATATTATAAGGTATTTTCAAGGGTACACTGCATATTACGTTATATTATAAGGTATTTTCATTGATACACTACAAATTACCATATATTATATGGTATTTTCAATGATACACTGCATATTACGTTATATCATAAGGTATTTTCATTGATACACTACAAATTACGATATATTATAAGGTATTTTCAATGATAAACTGCATATTATGGTATATTATAAGGTATTTTCAATGATACACTGCATATTACGTTATATTAATATATAAGGTATTTTCAATGACACACTGCATATTACGTTATATTATAAGGTATTTTCAATGATACACTGCATATTACGATATATTATATGGTATTTTCAATGATACACTGCATACTATGATATATTATAAGGTATTTTCAATGATACACTGCATACTACGTTATATTATAAGGTATTTTCAATGATACACTGTATATTACGTTATATTATAAGGTATTTTCATTGATACACTACAAATTACCATATATTATAAGGTATTTTCAATGATACACTGCATATTACGTGATATTATAAGGTGTTTTCAATGTTACACTGCATACTACGTTATATTATAAGGTATTTTCAATTATACACTGCATAATACGTTATATAATAAGGTATTTTCAATGGTACACTGCATATTACGTTATATTATAAGGTGTTTTCATTGATACACTGCATATTACGTTATATTATAAGGTATTTTCAATTGTAAACTACTATATATCATAAGGTATTTTCAATGATACACTGCATATTACGTTATATTATAAGGTATTTTCATTGATACACTATAAATTACCATATATTATATGGTATTTTCAATGATACACTGCATACTATGATATATTATAAGGTATTTTCAATGATACACTGCATACTACGTTATATTATAAGGTATTTTCAATGATACACTGTATATTACATAATATTATAAGGTATTTTCATTGATACACTACAAATTACCATATATTATGAGGTATTTTCAAGGGTACACTGCATATTACGTTATATTATAAGGTATTTTCATTGATACACTACAAATTAGAATATATTATAAGGTATTTTCAATGATACACTGCATAATACGTTATATCATAAGGTATTTTCAATGATACACTGCATATTACGTTATATTATAAGGTATTTTCAATGATACACTGCATATTACGTTATATTATAAGGTGTTTTCAATGATACACTGCATATTACGTTATATTATAAGGTATTTTCAATTGTAAACTACTATATATCATAAGGTATTTTCAATGATACACTGCATATTACGTTATATTATAAGGTATTTTCAATGATACACTGCATATTACGTTATATTATAAGGTATTTTCATTGATACACTACAAATTACCATATATTATATGGTATTTTCAATGATACACTGCATACTATGATATATTATAAGGTATTTTCAATGATACACTGCATACTACGTTATAATATAAGGTATTTTCAATGATACACTGTATATTACATAATATTATAAGGTATTTTCATTGATACACTACAAATTACCATATATTATGAGGTATTTTCAAGGGTACACTGCATATTACGTTATATTATAAGGTATTTTCATTGATACACTACAAATTAGAATATATTATAAGGTATTTTCAATGATACACTGCATAATACGTTATATCATAAGGTATTTTCAATGATACACTGCATATTACGTTATATTATAAGGTATTTTCAATGATACACTGCATATTACGTTATATTATAAGGTATTTTCAATTGTAAACTACTATATATCATAAGGTATTTTCAATGATACACTGCATATTACGTTATATTGTAAGGTATTTTCAATGATACATTGCATATTACGTTATAGTATAAGGTATTTTCAATGATACACTGCATAATACGTTATATTATAAGGTATTTTCAATGATAAACTACTATATATTATAAGGTATTTTCAATGATACACTGCATATTACATTATATTATAAGGTATTTTCAATTGTAAACTACTATATATCATAAGGTATTTTCAATGATACACTGCATATTACGTTATATTATAAGGTATTTTCAATGATACACTGCATATTACGTTATATTATAAGGTATTTTCAATGACACACTGCATATTACGTTATATTATAAGGTATTTTCTATGATATACTGCATATTACGATATATTATATGGTATTTTCAATGATACACTGCATATTACGTTATATCATAAGGTATTTTCATTGATACACTACAAATTACGATATATTATAAGGTATTTTCAATGATACACTGTGTATTACGTGATATTATAAGGTGTTTTCAATGTTACACTGCATACTACGTTATATTATAAGGTATTTTCAATGATACACTGTATATTACGTTATATTATAAGGTATTTTCATTGATACACTACAAATTACCATATATTATAAGGTATTTTCAATGATACACTGCATAATACGTTATATCATAAGGTATTTTCAATGATACACTGCATATTACGTTATATTATAAGGTGTTTTCAATGATACACTGCATATTACGTTATATTATAAGGTATTTTCAATTGTAAACTACTTATCATAAGGTATTTTCAATGATACACTGCATATTATGATATATTATAAGGTATTTTCAATGATACACTGCATATTACGTTATATTACAAGGTATTTTCAATGATAAACTACTATATATTATAAGGTATTTTCAATGATACTCTGCATATTACGTGATATTATAAGGTGTTTTCAATGTTACACTGCATACTACGTTATATTATAAGGTATTTTCAATGATACACTGTATATTACGTTATATTATAAGGTATTTTCATTGATACACTACAAATTACCATATATTATAAGGTATTTTCAATGATACACTGCATATTACGTTATATCATAATGTATTTTCAATGATACACTGCATAATACGTTATATTATAAGGTATTTTCAATGATAAACTACTATATATTATAAGGTATTTTCAAGGGTACACTGCATATTACGTTACATTATAAGGTATTTTCATTGATTCACTACAAATTACCATATATTATAAGGTATTTCCAATGATACACTGCATTTTACGTTATATTATAAGGTATTTTCAATGATACACTGCATATTACGTTATATTATAAGGTATTTTCATTGATACACTACAAATTACGATATATTATAAAGTATTTTGAATGATAAACTACTATATATTATAAGGTATTTTCAATGATAAACTACTATATATTATAAGGTATTTTCAATGATATACTGCATATTACGTTATATTATTAGGTATTTTCAATGATACACTACAAATTACCATATATTATAAGGTATTTTCAATGATAAACTGCATATTATGATATATTATAAGGTATTTTCAATGATACACTGCATATTACGTTATATTATAAGGTATTTTCAATGATAAACTACTATATATTATGAGGTATTTTCAATGACACACTGCATATTACGTGATATTATAAGGTGTTTTCAATGTTACACTGCGTACTACGTTATATTATAAGGTATTTTCAATGATACACTGTATATTACGTTATATTATAAGGTATATTCAATGATAAACTACTATATATTATAAGGTATTTTCAAGGGTACACTGCCTATTACATAATATTATAAGGTATTTTCATTGATACACTACAAATTACCATATATTATAAGGTATTTTCAATGATACACTGCATAATAAGTTATATCATAAGGTATTTTGAATGATACACTGCATATTACGTTATATTATAAGGTGTTTTCAATGATACACTGCATATTACGTTATATTATAAGGTATTTTCAATGATAAACTACTATATATTATAAGGTATTTTCAATGATAAGCTACTATATATCATAATGTATTTTCAATGTTACACTGCATACTACGTTATATTATAAGGTATTTTCAATGATACACTGTATATTACGTTATATTATAAGGTATTTTCAATGATAAATTACTATATATTATAAGGTATTTTCATTGATACTCTGCATATTACGTGATATTATAAGGTGTTTTCAATGTTACACTGCATACTACGTTATAATATAAGGTATTTTCAATGATACACTGCATAATACGTTATATTATAAGGTATTTTCAATGATAAACTACTATATATTATAAGGTATTTTCAAGGGTACACTGCATATTACGTTACATTATAAGGTATTTTCATTGATTCACTACAAATTACCATATATTATAAGGTATTTCCAATGATACACTGCATTTTACGTTATATTATAAGGTATTTTCAATGATACACTGCATATTACGTTATATTATAAGGTATTTTCATTGATACACTACAAATTACGATATATTATAAAGTATTTTGAATGATAAACTACTATATATTATAAGGTATTTTCAATGATAAACTACTATATATTATAAGGTATTTTCAATGATATACTGCATATTACGTTATATTATAAGGTATTTTCAATGATACACTACAAATTACCATATATTATAAGGTATTTTCAATGATAAACTGCATATTATGATATATTATAAGGTATTTTCAATGATACACTGCATATTACGTTATATTATAAGGTATTTTCAATGATAAACTACTATATATTATGAGGTATTTTCAATGACACACTGCATATTACGTGATATTATAAGGTGTTTTCAATGTTACACTGCGTACTACGTTATATTATAAGGTATTTTCAATGATACACTGTATATTACGTTATATTATAAGGTATATTCAATGATAAACTACTATATATTATAAGGTATTTTCAAGGGTACACTGCCTATTACATAATATTATAAGGTATTTTCATTGATACACTACAAATTACCATATATTATAAGGTATTTTCAATGATACACTGCATAATAAGTTATATCATAAGGTATTTTGAATGATACACTGCATATTACGTTATATTATAAGGTGTTTTCAATGATACACTGCATATTACGTTATATTATAAGGTATTTTCAATGATAAACTACTATATATTATAAGGTATTTTCAATGATAAGCTACTATATATCATAATGTATTTTCAATGTTACACTGCATACTACGTTATATTATAAGGTATTTTCAATGATACACTGTATATTACGTTATATTATAAGGTATTTTCATTGATACACTACAAATTACCATATATTATAAGGTATTTTCAATGATACACTGCATATTACGTGATATTATAAGGTGTTTTCAATGTTACACTGCATACTACGTTATATTATAAGGTATTTTCAATGATACACTGTATATTACGTTATATTATAAGGTATTTTCAATGATAAATTACTATATATTATAAGGTATTTTCATTGATACTCTGCATATTACGTGATATTATAAGGTGTTTTCAATGTTACACTGCATACTACGTTATAATATAAGGTATTTTCAATGATACACTGCATAATTCGTTATATCATAAGGTATTTTCAATGGTACACTGCATATTACGTTATATTATAAGGTGTTTTCAATGATACACTGCATATTACGTTATATTATAAGGTATTTTCAATTGTAAACTACTATATATCATAAGGTATTTTCAATGATACACTGCATATTACGTTATATTATAAGGTATTTTCAATGATACACTGCATATTACGTTATATTATAAGGTATTTTCATTGATACACTACAAATTACCATATATTATAAGGTATTTTCAATGATACACTGCATATTACGTGATTTTATAAGGTGTTTTCAATGTTACACTGCATACTACGTTATATTATAAGGTATTTTCAATGATACACTGTATATTACGTTATATTATAAGGTATTTTCATTGATACACTACAAATTACCATATATTATAAGGTATTTTCAATGATACACTGCATAATACGTTATATCATAAGGTATTTTCAATGATAAACTACTATATATTATAAGGTATTTTCAATGATACACTGCATATTACATTATATTATAAGGTATTTTCAATTGTAAACTACTATATATCATAAGGTATTTTCAATGATACACTGCATATTACGTTATATTATAAGGTATTTTCAATGATACACTGCATATTACGTTATATTATAAGGTATTTTCAATGACACACTGCATATTACGTTATATTATAAGGTATTTTCTATGATATACTGCATATTACGATATATTATATGGTATATTCAATGATACACTGCATATTACGTTATATCATAAGGTATTTTCATTGATACACTACAAATTACGATATATTATAAGGTATTTTCAATGATACACTGTATATTACGTTATATTATAAGGTATTTTCATTGATACACTACAAATTACCATATATTATAAGGTATTTTCAATGATACACTGCATATTACGTGATATTATAAGGTGTTTTCAATGTTACACTGCATACTACGTTATATTATAAGGTATTTTCAATGATACACTGTATATTACGTTATATTATATGGTATTTTCATTGATACACTACAAATTACCATATATTATAAGGTATTTTCAATGATACACTGCATAATACGTTATATCATAAGGTATTTTCAATGATACACTGCATATTACGTTATATTATAAGGTGTTTTCAATGATACACTGCATATTACGTTATATTATAAGGTATTTTCAATTGTAAACTACTATATATCATAAGGTATTTTCAATGATACACTGCATATTATGATATATTATAAGGTATTTTCAATGATACACTGTATATTACGTTATATTATAAGGTATTTTCATTGATACACTACAAATTACCATATATTATAAGGTATTTTCAATGATACACTGCATATTACGTTATATTATAAGGTATTTTCATTGATACACTACAAATTACGATATATTATAAAGTATTTTGAATGATAAACTACTATATATTATAAGGTATTTTCAATGATAAACTACTATATATTATAAGGTATTTTCAATGATACACTGCATATTACGTTATATTATAAGGTATTTTCAATGATACACTACAAATTACCATATATTATAAGGTATTTTCAATGATAAACTGCATATTATGATATATTATAAGGTATTTTCAATGATACACTGCATATTACGTTATATTATAAGGTATTTTCAATGATAAACTACTATATATTATGAGGTATTTTCAATGATACACTGCATATTACGTGATATTATAAGGTGTTTTCAATGTTACACTGCGTACTACGTTATATTATAAGGTATTTTCAATGATACACTGTATATTACGTTATATTATAAGGTATATTCAATGATAAACTACTATATATTATAAGGTATTTTCAAGGGTACACTGCCTATTACATAATATTATAAGGTATTTTCATTGATACACTACAAATTACCATATATTATAAGGTATTTTCAATGATACACTGCATAATAAGTTATATCATAAGGTATTTTCAATGACACACTGCATATTACGTTATATTATAAGGTATTTTCTATGATATACTGCATATTACGATATATTATATGGTATTTTCAATGATACACTGCATATTACGTTATATCATAAGGTATTTTCATTGATTCACTACAAATTACGATATATTATAAGGTATTTTCCATGATACACTGTATATTACGTTATATTATAAGGTATTTTCATTGATACACTACAAATTACCATATATTATAAGGTATTTTCAATGATACACTGCATATTACGTGATATTATAAGGTGTTTTCAATGTTACACTGCATACAACGTTATATTATAAGGTATTTTCAATGATACACTGTATATTACGTTATATTATAAGGTATTTTCATTGATACACTACAAATTACCATATATTATAAGGTATTTTCAATGATACACTGCATAATACGTTATATCATAAGGTATTTTCAATGATACACTGCATATTACATTATATTATAAGGTGTTTTCAATGATACACTGCATATTACGTTATATTATAAGGTATTTTCAATTGTAAACTACTATATATCATAAGGTATTTTCAATGATACACTGCATATTATGATATATTATAAGGTATTTTCAATGATACACTGCATATTACGTTATATTACAAGGTATTTTCAATGATAAACTACTATATATTATAAGGTATTTTCAATGATAAACTACTATATATTATAAGGTGTTTTCAATGATACACTGCATATTACGTTATATTATAAGGTATTTTCAATTGTAAACTACTATATATCATAAGGTATTTGCAATGATACACTGCATATTATGATATATTATAAGGTATTTTCAATGATACACTGCATATTACGTTATATTACAAGGTATTTTCAATGATAAACTACTATATATTATAAGGTATTTTCAATGATACTCTGCATATTACGTGATATTATAAGGTGTTTTCAATGTTACACTGCATACTACGTTATATTATAAGGTATTTTCAATGATACACTGCATAATACGTTATATCATAAGGTATTTTCAATGATACACTGCATATTACGTTATATTATAAGGTGTTTTCAATGATACACTGCATAATACGTTATATCATAAGGTATTTTCAATGGTACACTGCATATTACGTTATATTATAAGGTGTTTTCAATGATACACTGCATATTACGTTATATTATAAGGTATTTTCAATTGTAAACTACTATATATCATAAGGTATTTTCAATGATACACTGCATATTACGTTATATTATAAGGTATTTTCAATGATACACTGCATATTACGTTATATTATAAGGTATTTTCATTGATACACTACAAATTACCATATATTATAAGGTATTTTCAATGATACACTGCATAATACGTTATATCATAAGGTATTTTCAATGATACACTGCATATTACGTTATATTATAAGGTGTTTTCAATGATACACTGCATAATACGTTATATCATAAGGTATTTTCAATGGTACACTGCATATTACGTTATATTATAAGGTCTTTTCAATGATACACTGCATATTACGTTATATTATAAGGTATTTTCAATTGTAAACTACTATATATCATAAGGTATTTTCAATGATACACTGCATATTACGTTATATTATAAGGTATTTTCAATGATACACTGCATATTACGTTATATTATAAGGTATTTTCATTAATACACTACAAATTACCATATATTATAAGGTATTTTCAATGATACACTGCATATTACGTGATATTATAAGGTGTTTTCAATGTTACACTGCATACTACGTTATATTATAAGGTATTTTCAATGATACACTGTATATTACGTTATATTATAAGGTATTTTCATTGATAAACTACTATATATTATAAGGTATTTTCAATGATACACTGCATATTACATTATATTATAAGGTATTTTCAATTGTAAACTACTATATATCATAAGGTATTTTCAATGATACACTGCATATTACGTTATATTATAAGGTATTTTCAATGATACACTGCATATTACGTTATATTATAAGGTATTTTCATTAATACACTACAAATTACCATATATTATAAGGTATTTTCAATGATACACTGCATATTACGTGATATTATAAGGTGTTTTCAATGTTACACTGCATACTACGTTATATTATAAGGTATTTTCAATGATACACTGTATATTACGTTATATTATAAGGTATTTTCATTGATAAACTACTATATATTATAAGGTATTTTCAATGATACACTGCATATTACATTATATTATAAGGTATTTTCAATTGTAAACTACTATATATCATAAGGTATTTTCAATGATACACTGCATATTACGTTATATTATAAGGTATTTTCAATGATACACTGCATATTACGTTATATTATAAGGTATTTTCAATGATAAACTACTATATATTATAAGGTATTTTCAATGATACACTGCATATTACATTATATTATAAGGTATTTTCAATTGTAAACTACTATATATCATAAGGTATTTTCAATGATACACTGCATATTACGTTATATTATAAGGTATTTTCAATGATACACTGCATATTACGTTATATTATAAGGTATTTTCAATGACACACTGCATATTACGTTATATTATAAGGTATTTTCTATGATATACTGCATATTACGATATATTATATGGTATTTTCAATGATACACTGCATATTACGTTATATCATAAGGTATTTTCATTGATACACTACAAATTACGATATATTATAAGGTATTTTCAATGATACACTGTATATTACGTTATATTATAAGGTATTTTCATTGATACACTACAAATTACCATATATTATAAGGTATTTTCAATGATACCCTGCATATTACGTGATATTATAAGGTGTTTTCAATGTTACACTGCATACTACGTTATATTATAAGGTATTTTCAATGATACACTGTATATTACGTTATATTATAAGGTATTTTCATTGATACACTACAAATTACCATATATTATAAGGTATTTTCAATGATACACTGCATAATACGTTATATCATAAGGTATTTTCAATGATACACTGCATATTACGTTATATTATAAGGTGTTTTCAATGATACACTGCATATTACGTTATATTATAAGGTATTTTCAATTGTAAACTACTATATATCATAAGGTATTTTCAATGATACACTGCATATTATGATATATTATAAGGTATTTTCAATGATACACTGCATATTACGTTATATTACAAGGTATTTTCAATGATAAACTACTATATATTATAAGGTATTTTCAATGATACTCTGCTTATTACGTGATATTATAAGGTGTTTTCAATGTTACACTGCATACTACGTTATATTATAAGGTATTTTCAATGATACACTGTATATTACGTTATATTATAAGGTATTTTCATTGATACACTACAAATTACCATATATTATAAGGTATTTTCAATGATAAACTGCATATTATGATATATTATAAGGTATTTTCAATGATACACTGCATATTACGTTATATTATAAGGTATTTTCAATGATAAACTACTATATATTATGAGGTATTTACAATGATACACTGCATATTACGTGATATTATAAGGTGTTTTCAATGTTACACTGCGTACTACGTTATATTATAAGGTATTTTCAATGATACACTGTATATTACGTTATATTATAAGGTATATTCAATGATAAACTACTATATATTATAAGGTATTTTCAAGGGTACACTGCCTATTACATAATATTATAAGGTATTTTCATTGATACACTACAAATTACCATATATTATAAGGTATTTTCAATGATACACTGCATAATAAGTTATATCATAAGGTATTTTGAATGATACACTGCATATTACGTTATATTATAAGGTGTTTTCAATGATACACTGCATATTACGTTATATTATAAGGTATTTTCAATGATAAACTACTATATATTATAAGGTATTTTCAATGATAAGCTACTATATATCATAATGTATTTTCAATGTTACACTGCATATTATGATATATTATAAGGTATTTTCAATTATACACTGCATATTACGTTATATTACAAGGTATTTTCAATGATAAACTACTATATATTATAAGGTATTTTCAATGATACTCTGCATATTACGTGATATTATAAGGTGTTTTCAATGATACACTGCATAATAAGTTATATCATAAGGTATTTTGAATGATACACTGCATATTACGTTATATTATAAGGTGTTTTCAATGATACACTGCATACTACGTTATATTATAAGGTATTTTCAATGATACACTGTATATTACGTTATATTATAAGGTATTTTCATTGATACACTACAAATTACCATATATTATAAGGTATTTTCAATGATACACTGCATATTACGTTATATCATAATGTATTTTCAATGATACATTGCATAATACGTTATATTATAAGGTATTTTCAATGATAAACTACTATATATTATAAGGTATTTTCAAGGGTACACTGCATATTACGTTACATTATAAGGTATTTTCATTGATTCACTACAAATTACCATATATTATAAGGTATTTCCAATGATACACTGCATTTTACGTTATATTATAAGGTATTTTCAATGATACACTGCATATTACGTTATATTATAAGGTATTTTCATTGATACACTACAAATTACGATATATTATAAAGTATTTTGAATGATAAACTACTATATATTATAAGGTATTTTCAATGATAAACTACTATATATTATAAGGTATTTTCAATGATACACTGCATATTACGTTATATTATAAGGTATTTTCAATGATACACTACAAATTACCATATATTATATGGTATTTTCAATGATAAACTGCATATTATGATATATTATAAGGTATTTTCAATGATACACTGCATATTACGTTATATTATAAGGTATTTTCAATGATAAACTACTATATATTATGAGGTATTTACAATGATACACTGCATATTACGTGATATTATAAGGTGTTTTCAATGTTACACTGCGTACTACGTTATATTATAAGGTATTTTCAATGATACACTGTATATTACGTTATATTATAAGGTATATTCAATGATAAACTACTATATATTATAAGGTATTTTCAAGGGTACACTGCCTATTACATAATATTATAAGGTATTTTCATTGATACACTACAAATTACCATATATTATAAGGTATTTTCAATGATACACTGCATAATAAGTTATATCATAAGGTATTTTGAATGATACACTGCATATTACGTTATATTATAAGGTGTTTTCAATGATACACTGCATATTACGTTATATTATAAGGTATTTTCAATGATAAACTACTATATATTATAAGGTATTTTCAATGATAAGCTACTATATATCATAATGTATTTTCAATGTTACACTGCATACTACGTTATATTATAAGGTATTTTCAATGATACACTGTATATTACGTTATATTATAAGGTATTTTCATTGATACACTACAAATTACCATATATTATAAGGTATTTTCAATGATACACTGCATATTACGTGATATTATAAGGTGTTTTCAATGTTACACTGCATACTACGTTATATTATAAGGTGTTTTCAATGATACACTGTATATTACGTTATATTATAAGGTATTTTCAATGATAAATTACTATATATTATAAGGTATTTTCAATGATACTCTGCATATTACGTGATATTATAAGGTGTTTTCAATGTTACACTGCATACTACGTTATATTATAAGGTATTTTCAATGATACACTGCATAATACGTTATATCATAAGGTATTTTCAATGATACACTGCATATTACGTTATATTATAAGGTGTTTTCAATGATACACTGCATAATACGTTATATCATAAGGTATTTTCAATGGCACACTGCATATTACGTTATATTATAAGGTGTTTTCAATGATACACTGCATATTACGTTATATTATAAGGTATTTTCAATTGTAAACTACTATATATCATAAGGTATTTTCAATGATACACTGCATATTACGTTATATTATAAGGTATTTTCAATGATACACTGCATATTACGTTATATTATAAGGTATTTTCATTGATACACTACAAATTACCATATATCATAATGTATTTTCAATGATACACTGCATACTACGTTATATTATAAGGTATTTTCAATGATACACTGTATATTACGTTATATTATAAGGTATTTTCATTGATACACTACAAATTACCATATATTATAAGGTATTTTCAATGATACACTGCATATTACGTGATATTATAAGGTGTTTTCAATGTTACACTGCATACTACCTTATAATATAAGGTATTTTCAATGATACACTGTATATTACGTTATATTATAAGGTATTTTCAATGATAAATTACTATATATTATAAGGTATTTTCAATGATACTCTGCATATTACGTGATATTATAAGGTGTTTTCAATGTTACACTGCATACTACGTTATATTATAAGGTATTTTCAATGATACACTGCATAATACGTTATATCATAAGGTATTTTCAATGATACACTGCATATTACGTTATATTATAAGGTGTTTTCAATGATACACTGCATAATACGTTATATCATAAGGTATTTTCAATGGTACACTGCATATTACGTTATATTATAAGGTGTTTTCAATGATACACTGCATATTACGTTATATTATAAGGTATTTTCAATTGTAAACTACTATATATCATAAGGTATTTTCAATGATACACTGCATATTACGTTATATTATAAGGTATTTTCATTGATACACTACAAATTACCATATATTATAAGGTATTTTCAATGATACACTGCATAATACGTTATATCATAAGGTATTTTCAATGATAAACTACTATATATTATAAGGTATTTTCAATGATACACTGCATATTACATGATATTATAAGGTATTTTCAATTGTAAACTACTATATATCATAAGGTATTTTCAATGATACACTGCATATTACGTTATATTATAAGGTATTTTCAATGATACACTGCATATTACGTTATATTATAAGGTATTTTCAATGATACACTGCATATTACGTTATATTATAAGGTATTTTCTATGATATACTGCATATTACGATATATTATATGGTATTTTCAATGATACACTGCATATTACGTTATATCATAAGGTATTTTCATTGATACACTACAAATTACGATATATTATAAGGTATTTTCAATGATACACTGTATATTACGTTATATTATAAGGTATTTTCATTGATACACTACAAATTACCATATATTATAAGGTATTTTCAATGATACCCTGCATATTACGTGATATTATAAGGTGTTTTCAATGTTACACTGCATACTACGTTATATTATAAGGTATTTTCAATGATACACTGTATATTACGTTATATTATAAGGTATTTTCAATGATAAATTACTATATATTATAAGGTATTTTCAATGATACTCTGCATATTACGTGATATTATAAGGTGTTTTCAATGTTACACTGCATACTACGTTATATTATAAGGTATTTTCAATGATACACTGCATAATACGTTATATCATAAGGTATTTTCAATGATACACTGCATATTACGTTATATTATAAGGTGTTTTCAATGATACACTGCATAATACGTTATATCATAAGGTATTTTCAATGGTACACTGCATATTACGTTATATTATAAGGTGTTTTCAATGATACACTGCATATTACGTTATATTATAAGGTATTTTCAATTGTAAACTACTATATATCATAAGGTATTTTCAATGATACACTGCATATTACGTTATATTATAAGGTATTTTCATTGATACACTACAAATTACCATATATTATAAGGTATTTTCAATGATACACTACATAATACGTTATATCATAAGGTATTTTCAATGATAAACTACTATATATTATAAGGTATTTTCAATGATACACTGCATATTACATTATATTATAAGGTATTTTCAATTGTAAACTACTATATATCATAAGGTATTTTCAATGATACACTGCATATTACGTTATATTATAAGGTATTTTCAATGATACACTGCATATTACGTTATATTATAAGGTATTTTCAATGATACACTGCATATTACGTTATATTATAAGGTATTTTCTATGATATACTGCATATTACGATATATTATATGGTATTTTCAATGATACACTGCATATTACGTTATATCATAAGGTATTTTCATTGATACACTACAAATTACGATATATTATAAGGTATTTTCAATGATACACTGTATATTACGTTATATTATAAGGTATTTTCATTGATACACTACAAATTACCATATATTATAAGGTATTTTCAATGATACCCTGCATATTACGTGATATTATAAGGTGTTTTCAATGTTACACTGCATACTACGTTATATTATAAGGTATTTTCAATGATACACTGTATATTACGTTATATTATAAGGTATTTTCAATGATAAATTACTATATATTATAAGGTATTTTCAATGATACTCTGCATATTACGTGATATTATAAGGTGTTTTCAATGTTACACTGCATACTACGTTATATTATAAGGTATTTTCAATGATACACTGCATAATACGTTATATCATAAGGTATTTTCAATGATACACTGCATATTACGTTATATTATAAGGTGTTTTCAATGATACACTGCATAATACGTTATATCATAAGGTATTTTCAATGGTACACTGCATATTACGTTATATTATAAGGTGTTTTCAATGATACACTGCATATTACGTTATATTATAAGGTATTTTCAATTGTAAACTACTATATATCATAAGGTATTTTCAATGATACACTGCATATTACGTTATATTATAAGGTATTTTCAATGATACACTGCATATTACGTTATATTATAAGGTATTTTCATTGATACACTACAAATTACCATATATTATAAGGTATTTTCAATGATACACTACATAATACGTTATATCATAAGGTATTTTCAATGATAAACTACTATATATTATAAGGTATTTTCAATGATACACTGCATATTACATGATATTATAAGGTATTTTCAATTGTAAACTACTATATATCATAAGGTATTTTCAATGATACACTGCATATTACGTTATATTATAAGGTGTTTTCAATGATACACTGCATATTACGTTATATTATAAGGTATTTTCAATGATAAACTACTATATATTATAAGGTATTTTCAATGATAAGCTACTATATATCATAATGTATTTTCAATGTTACACTGCATACTACGTTATATTATAAGGTATTTTCAATGATACACTGTATATTACGTTATATTATAAGGTATTTTCATTGATACACTACAAATTACCATATATTATAAGGTATTTTCAATGATACACTGCATATTACGTGATATTATAAGGTGTTTTCAATGTTACACTGCATACTACGTTATATTATAAGGTGTTTTCAATGATACACTGTATATTACGTTATATTATAAGGTATTTTCAATGATAAATTACTATATATTATAAGGTATTTTCAATGATACTCTGCATATTACGTTATATTATAAGGTGTTTTCAATGATACACTGCATATTACGTTATATTATAAGGTATTTTCAATGATACACTGCATAATACGTTATATCATAAGGTATTTTCAATGATACACTGCATATTACGTTATATTATAAGGTGTTTTCAATGATACACTGCATAATACGTTATATCATAAGGTATTTTCAATGGCACACTGCATATTACGTTATATTATAAGGTGTTTTCAATGATACACTGCATATTACGTTATATTATAAGGTATTTTCAATTGTAAACTACTATATATCATAAGGTATTTTCAATGATACACTGCATATTACGTTATATTATAAGGTATTTTCAATGATACACTGCATATTACGTTATATTATAAGGTATTTTCATTGATACACTACAAATTACCATATATCATAATGTATTTTCAATGTTACACTGCATACTACGTTATATTATAAGGTATTTTCAATGATACACTGTATATTACGTTATATTATAAGGTATTTTCATTGATACACTACAAATTACCATATATTATAAGGTATTTTCAATGATACACTGCATATTACGTGATATTATAAGGTGTTTTCAATGTTACACTGCATACTACGTTATATTATAAGGTATTTTCAATGATACACTGTATATTACGTTATATTATAAGGTATTTTCAATGATAAATTACTATATATTATAAGGTATTTTCAATGATACTCTGCATATTACGTGATATTATAAGGTGTTTTCAATGTTACACTGCATACTACGTTATATTATAAGGTATTTTCAATGATACACTGCATAATACGTTATATCATAAGGTATTTTCAATGATACACTGCATATTACGTTATATTATAAGGTGTTTTCAATGATACACTGCATAATACGTTATATCATAAGGTATTTTCAATGGTACACTGCATATTACGTTATATTATAAGGTGTTTTCAATGATACACTGCATATTACGTTATATTATAAGGTATTTTCAATTGTAAACTACTATATATCATAAGGTATTTTCAATGATACACTGCATATTACGTTATATTATAAGGTATTTTCAATGATACACTGCATATTACGTTATATTATAAGGTATTTTCATTGATACACTACAAATTACCATATATTATAAGGTATTTTCAATGATACACTACATAATACGTTATATCATAAGGTATTTTCAATGATAAACTACTATATATTATAAGGTATTTTCAATGATACACTGCATATTACATGATATTATAAGGTATTTTCAATTGTAAACTACTATATATCATAAGGTATTTTCAATGATACACTGCATATTACGTTATATTATAAGGTATTTTCAATGATACACTGCATATTACGTTATATTATAAGGTATTTTCAATGACACACTGCATATTACGTTATATTAGAAGGTATTTTCTATGATATACTGCATATTACGATATATTATATGGTATTTTCAATGATACACTGCATATTACGTTATATCATAAGGTATTTTCATTGATACACTACAAATTACGATATATTATAAGGTATTTTCAATGATACACTGTATATTACGTTATATTATAAGGTATTTTCATTGATACACTACAAATTACCATATATTATAAGGTATTTTCAATGATACACTGCATATTACGTGATATTATAAGGTGTTTTCAATGTTACACTGCATACTACGTTATATTATAAGGTATTTTCAATGATACACTGTATATTACGTTATATTATAAGGTATTTTCAATGATAAATTACTATATATTATAAGGTATTTTCAATGATACTCTGCATATTACGTGATATTATAAGGTGTTTTCAATGTTACACTGCATACTACGTTATATTATAAGGTATTTTCAATGATACACTGCATAATACGTTATATCATAAGGTATTTTCAATGATACACTGCATATTACGTTATATTATAAGGTGTTTTCAATGATACACTGCATAATACGTTATATCATAAGGTATTTTCAATGGTACACTGCATATTACGTTATATTATAAGGTGTTTTCAATGATACACTGCATATTACGTTATATTATAAGGTATTTTCAATTGTAAACTACTATATATCATAAGGTATTTTCAATGATACACGGCATATTACGTTATATTATAAGGTATTTTCAATGATACACTGCATATTACGTTATATTATAAGGTATTTTCATTGATACACTACAAATTACCATATATTATAAGGTATTTTCAATGATACACTACATAATACGTTATATCATAAGGTATTTTCAATGATAAACTACTATATATTATAAGGTATTTTCAATGATACACTGCATATTACATGATATTATAAGGTATTTTCAATTGTAAACTACTATATATCATAAGGTATTTTCAATGATACACTGCATATTACGTTATATTATAAGGTATTTTCAATGATACACTGCATATTACGTTATATTATAAGGTATTTTCAATGACACACTGCATATTACGTTATATTATAAGGTATTTTCAATGATATACTGCATATTACGATATATTATATGGTATTTTCAATGATACACTGCATATTACGTTATATCATAAGGTATTTTCATTGATACACTACAAATTACGATATATTATAAGGTATTTTCAATGATACACTGTATATTACGTTATATTATAAGGTATTTTCATTGATACACTACAAATTACCATATATTATAAGGTATTTTCAATGATACCCTGCATATTACGTGATATTATAAGGTGTTTTCAATGTTACACTGCATACTACGTTATATTATAAGGTATTTTCAATGGTACACTGCATATTACGTTATATTATAAGGTATTTTCAATGATAAATTACTATATATTATAAGGTATTTTCAATGATACTCTGCATATTACGTGATATTATAAGGTGTTTTCAATGTTACACTGCATACTACGTTATATTATAAGGTATTTTCAATGATACACTGCATAATACGTTATATTATAAGGTATTTTCAATGATATACTGCATATTACGTTATATTATAAGGTGTTTTCAATGATACACTGCATAATACGTTATATCATAAGGTATTTTCAATGGTACACTGCATATTACGTTATATTATAAGGTGTTTTCAATGATACACTGCATATTACGTTATATTATAAGGTATTTTCAATTGTAAACTACTATATATCATAAGGTATTTTCAATGATACACTGCATATTACGTTATATTATAAGGTATTTTCAATGATACACTGCATATTACGTTATATTATAAGGTATTTTCATTGATACACTACAAATTACCATATATTATAAGGTATTTTCAATGATACACTACATAATACGTTATATCATAAGGTATTTTCAATGATAAACTACTATATATTATAAGGTATTTTCAATGATACACTGCATATTACATGATATTATAAGGTATTTTCAATTGTAAACTACTATATATCATAAGGTATTTTCAATGATACACTGCATATTACGTTATATTATAAGGTATTTTCAATGATACACTGCATATTACGTTATATTATAAGGTATTTTCAATGACACACTGCATATTACGCTGCATATTACGATATATTATATGGTATTTTCAATGATACACTGCATATTACGTTATATCATAAGGTATTTTCATTGATACACTACAAATTACGATATATTATAAGGTATTTTCAATGATACACTGTATATTACGTTATATTATAAGGTATTTTCATTGATACACTACAAATTACCATATATTATAAGGTATTTTCAATGATACCCTGCATATTACGTGATATTATAAGGTGTTTTCAATGTTACACTGCATACTACGTTATATTATAAGGTATTTTCAATGATACACTGTATATTACGTTATATTATAAGGTATTTTCATTGATACACTACAAATTACCATATATTATAAGGTATTTTCAATGATACACTGCATAATACGTTATATCATAAGGTATTTTCAATGATACACTGCATATTACGTTATATTATAAGGTGTTTTCAATGATACACTGCATATTATGTTATATTATAAGGTATTTTCAATTGTAAACTACTATATATCATAAGGTATTTTCAATGATACACTGCATATTATGATATATTATAAGGTATTTTCAATGATACACTGCATATTACGTTATATTACAAGGTATTTTCAATGATAAAATACTATATATTATAAGGTATTTTCAATGATACTCTGCATATTACGTGATATTATAAGGTGTTTTCAATGTTACACTGCATACTACGTTATATTATAAGGTATTTTCAATGATACACTGTATATTACGTTATATTATAAGGTATTTTCATTGATACACTACAAATTACCATATATTATAAGGTATTTTCAATGATACACTGCATACTACGTTATATCATAATGTATTTTCAATGATACACTGCATAATACGTTATATTATAAGGTATTTTCAATGATAAACTACTATATATTATAAGGTATTTTCAAGGGTACACTGCATATTACGTTACATTATAAGGTATTTTCATTGATTCACTACAAATTACCATATATTATAAGGTATTTCCAATGATACACTGCATTTTACGTTATATTATAAGGTATTTTCAATGATACACTGCATATTACGTTATATTATAAGGTATTTTCATTGATACACTACAAATTACGATATATTATAAAGTATTTTGAATGATAAACTACTATATATTATAAGGTATTTTCAATGATAAACTACTATATATTATAAGGTATTTTCAATGATACACTGCATATTACGTTATATTATAAGGTATTTTCAATGATACACTACAAATTACCATATATTATAAGGTATTTTCAATGATAAACTGCATATTATGATATATTATAAGGTATTTTCAATGATACACTGCATATTACGTTATATTATAAGGTATTTTCAATGATACACTGTATATTACGTTATATTATAAGGTATTTTCATTGATACACTACAAATTACCATATATTATAAGGTATTTTCAATGATACACTGCATATTACGTGATATTATAAGGTGTTTTCAATGTTACACTGCATACTACGTTATATTATAAGGTGTTTTCAATGATACACTGTATATTACGTTATATTATAAGGTATTTTCAATGATAAATTACTATATATTATAAGGTATTTTCAATGATACTCTGCATATTACGTGATATTATAAGGTGTTTTCAATGTTACACTGCATACTACGTTATATTATAAGGTATTTTCAATGATACACTGCATAATACGTTATATCATAAGGTATTTTCAATGATACACTGCATATTACGTTATATTATAAGGTGTTTTCAATGATACACTGCATAATACGTTATATCATAAGGTATTTTCAATGGCACACTGCATATTACGTTATATTATAAGGTGTTTTCAATGATACACTGCATATTACGTTATATTATAAGGTATTTTCAATTGTAAACTACTATATATCATAAGGTATTTTCAATGATACACTGCATATTACGTTATATTATAAGGTATTTTCAATGATACACTGCATATTACGTTATATTATAAGGTATTTTCATTGATACACTACAAATTACCATATATCATAATGTATTTTCAATGATACACTGTATATTACGTTATATTATAAGGTATTTTCATTGATACACTACAAATTACCATATATTATAAGGTATTTTCAATGATACACTGCATATTACGTGATATTATAAGGTGTTTTCAATGTTACACTGCATACTACGTTATATTATAAGGTATTTTCAATGATACACTGTATATTACGTTATATTATAAGGTATTTTCAATGATAAATTACTATATATTATAAGGTATTTTCAATGATACTCTGCATATTACGTGATATTATAAGGTGTTTTCAATGTTACACTGCATACTACGTTATATTATAAGGTATTTTCAATGATACACTGCATAATACGTTATATCATAAGGTATTTTCAATGATACACTGCATATTACGTTATATTATAAGGTGTTTTCAATGATACACTGCATAATACGTTATATCATAAGGTATTTTCAATGGTACACTGCATATTACGTTATATTATAAGGTGTTTTCAATGATACACTGCATATTACGTTATATTATAAGGTATTTTCAATTGTAAACTACTATATATCATAAGGTATTTTCAATGATACACTGCATATTACGTTATATTATAAGGTATTTTCAATGATACACTGCATATTACGTTATATTATAAGGTATTTTCATTGATACACTACAAATTACCATATATTATAAGGTATTTTCAATGATACACTACATAATACGTTATATCATAAGGTATTTTCAATGATAAACTACTATATATTATAAGGTATTTTCAATGATACACTGCATATTACATGATATTATAAGGTATTTTCAATTGTAAACTACTATATATCATAAGGTATTTTCAATGATACACTGCATATTACGTTATATTATAAGGTATTTTCAATGATACACTGCATATTACGTTATATTATAAGGTATTTTCAATGACACACTGCATATTACGTTATATTATAAGGTATTTTCTATGATATACTGCATATTACGATATATTATATGGTATTTTCAATGATACACTGCATATTACGTTATATCATAAGGTATTTTCATTGATACACTACAAATTACGATATATTATAAGGTATTTTCAATGATACACTGTATATTACGTTATATTATAAGGTATTTTCATTGATACACTACAAATTACCATATATTATAAGGTATTTTCAATGATACACTACATAATACGTTATATCATAAGGTATTTTCAATGATAAACTACTATATATTATAAGGTATTTTCAATGATACACTGCATATTACATAATATTATAAGGTATTTTCAATTGTAAACTACTATATATCATAAGGTATTTTCAATGATACACTGCATATTACGTTATATTATAAGGTATTTTCAATGATACACTGTATATTACGTTATATTATAAGGTATTTTCAATGACACACTGCATATTACGTTATATTATAAGGTATTTTCTATGATATACTGCATATTACGATATATTATATGGTATTTTCAATGATACACTGCATATTACGTTATATCATAAGGTATTTTCATTGATACACTACAAATTACGATATATTATAAGGTATTTTCAATGATACACTGTATATTACGTTATATTATAAGGTATTTTCATTGATACACTACAAATTACCATATATTATAAGGTATTTTCAATGATACCCTGCATATTACGTGATATTATAAGGTGTTTTCAATGTTACACTGCATACTACGTTATATTATAAGGTATTTTCAATGATACACTGTATATTACGTTATATTATAAGGTATTTTCATTGATACACTACAAATTACCATATATTATAAGGTATTTTCAATGATACACTGCATAATACGTTATATCATAAGGTATTTTCAATGATACACTGCATATTACGTTATATTATAAGGTATTTTCAATGATACACTGCATATTATGTTATATTATAAGGTATTTTCAATTGTAAACTACTATATATCATAAGGTATTTTCAATGATACACTGCATATTACGTTATATTATAAGGTATTTTCAATGATACACTGCATATTACGTTATATTACAAGGTATTTTCAATGATAAAATACTATATATTATAAGGTATTTTCAATGATACTCTGAATATTACGTGATATTATAAGGTGTTTTCAATGTTACACTGCATACTACGTTATATTATAAGGTATTTTCAATGATACACTGTATATTACGTTATATTATAAGGTATTTTCATTGATACACTACAAATTACCATATATTATAAGGTATTTTCAATGATACACTGCATACTACGTTATATCATAATGTATTTTCAATGATACACTGCATAATACGTTATATTATAAGGTATTTTCAATGATAAACTACTATATATTATAAGGTATTTTCAAGGGTACACTGCATATTACGTTACATTATAAGGTATTTTCATTGATTCACTACAAATTACCATATATTATAAGGTATTTCCAATGATACACTGCATTTTACGTTATATTATAAGGTATTTTCAATGATACACTGCATATTACGTTATATTATAAGGTATTTTCATTGATACACTACAAATTACGATATATTATAAAGTATTTTGAATGATAAACTACTATATATTATAAGGTATTTTCAATGATACACTGCATATTACGTTATATTATAAGGTATTTTCAATGATACACTACAAATTACCATATATTATAAGGTTTTTTTCAATGATAAACTGCATATTATGATATATTATAAGGTATTTTCAATGATACACTGCATATTACGTTATATTATAAGGTATTTTCAATGATAAACTACTATATATTATGAGGTATTTACAATGATACACTGCATATTACGTGATATTATAAGGTGTTTTCAATGTTACACTGCGTACTACGTTATATTATAAGGTATTTTCAATGATACACTGTATATTACGTTATATTATAAGGTATATTCAATGATAAACTACTATATATTATAAGGTATTTTCAAGGGTACACTGCCTATTACATAATATTATAAGGTATTTTCATTGATACACTACAAATTACCATATATTATAAGGTATTTTCAATGATACACTGCATAATAAGTTATATCATAAGGTATTTTGAATGATACACTGCATATTACGTTATATTATAAGGTGTTTTCAATGATACACTGCATATTACGTTATATTATAAGGTATTTTCAATGATAAACTACTATATATTATAAGGTATTTTCAATGATAAGCTACTATATATCATAATGTATTTTCAATGTTACACTGCATACTACGTTATATTATAAGGTATTTTCAATGATACACTGTATATTACGTTATATTATAAGGTATTTTCATTGATACACTACAAATTACCATATATTATAAGGTATTTTCAATGATACACTGCATATTACGTGATATTATAAGGTGTTTTCAATGTTACACTGCATACTACGTTATATTATAAGGTGTTTTCAATGATACACTGTATATTACGTTATATTATAAGGTATTTTCAATGATAAATTACTATATATTATAAGGTATTTTCAATGATACTCTGCATATTACGTGATATTATAAGGTGTTTTCAATGTTACACTGCATACTACGTTATATTATAAGGTATTTTCAATGATACACTGCATAATACGTTATATCATAAGGTATTTTCAATGATACACTGCATATTACGTTATATTATAAGGTGTTTTCAATGATACACTGCATAATACGTTATATCATAAGGTATTTTCAATGGCACACTGCATATTACGTTATATTATAAGGTGTTTTCAATGATACACTGCATATTACGTTATATTATAAGGTATTTTCAATTGTAAACTACTATATATCATAAGGTATTTTCAATGATACACTGCATATTACGTTATATTATAAGGTATTTTCAATGATACACTGCATATTACGTTATATTATAAGGTATTTTCATTGATACACTACAAATTACCATATATCATAATGTATTTTCAATGATACACTGTATATTACGTTATATTATAAGGTATTTTCATTGATACACTACAAATTACCATATATTATAAGGTATTTTCAATGATACACTGCATATTACGTGATATTATAAGGTGTTTTCAATGTTACACTGCATACTACGTTATATTATAAGGTATTTTCAATGATACACTGTATATTACGTTATATTATAAGGTATTTTCAATGATAAACTACTATATATTATAAGGTATTTTCAATGATACTCTGCATATTACGTGATATTATAAGGTGTTTTCAATGTTACACTGCATACTACGTTATATTATAAGGTATTTTCAATGATACACTGCATAATACGTTATATCATAAGGTATTTTCAATGATACACTGCATATTACGTTATATTATAAGGTGTTTTCAATGATACACTGCATAATACGTTATATCATAAGGTATTTTCAATGGTACACTGCATATTACGTTATATTATAAGGTGTTTTCAATGATACACTGCATATTACGTTATATTATAAGGTATTTTCAATTGTAAACTACTATATATCATAAGGTATTTTCAATGATACACTGCATATTACGTTATATTATAAGGTATTTTCAATGATACACTGCATATTACGTTATATTATAAGGTATTTTCATTGATACACTACAAATTACCATATATTATAAGGTATTTTCAATGATACACTACATAATACGTTATATCATAAGGTATTTTCAATGATAAACTACTATATATTATAAGGTATTTTCAATGATACACTGCATATTACATGATATTATAAGGTATTTTCAATTGTAAACTACTATATATCATAAGGTATTTTCAATGATACACTGCATATTACGTTATATTATAAGGTATTTTCAATGATACACTGCATATTACGTTATATTATAAGGTATTTTCAATGACACACTGCATATTACGTTATATTATAAGGTATTTTCTATGATATACTGCATATTACAATATATTATATGGTATTTTCAATGATACACTGCATATTACGTTATATCATAAGGTATTTTCATTGATACACTACAAATTACGATATATTATAAGGTATTTTCAATGATACACTGTATATTACGTTATATTATAAGGTATTTTCATTGATACACTACAAATTACCATATATTATAAGGTATTTTCAATGATACCCTGCATATTACGTGATATTATAAGGTGTTTTCAATGTTACACTGCATACTACGTTATATTATAAGGTATTTTCAATGATACACTGTATATTACGTTATATTATAAGGTATTTTCAATGATAAATTACTATATATTATAAGGTATTTTCAATGATACTCTGCATATTACTTGATATTATAAGGTGTTTTCAATGTTACACTGCATACTACGTTATATTATAAGGTATTTTCAATGATACACTGCATAATACGTTATATCATAAGGTATTTTCAATGATACACTGCATATTACGTTATATTATAAGGTGTTTTCAATGATACACTGCATAATACGTTATATCATAAGGTATTTTCAATGGCACACTGCATATTACGTTATATTATAAGGTGTTTTCAATGATACACTGCATATTACGTTATATTATAAGGTATTTTCAATTGTAAACTACTATATATCATAAGGTATTTTCAATGATACACTGCATATTACGTTATATTATAAGGTATTTTCAATGATACACTGCATATTACGTTATATTATAAGGTATTTTCATTGATACACTACAAATTACCATATATCATAATGTATTTTCAATGTTACACTGCATACTACGTTATATTATAAGGTATTTTCAATGATACACTGTATATTACGTTATATTATAAGGTATTTTCAATGATAAGCTACTATATATCATAATGTATTTTCAATGTTACACTGCATACTACGTTATATTATAAGGTATTTTCAATGATACACTGTATATTACGTTATATTATAAGGTATTTTCATTGATACACTACAAATTACCATATATTATAAGGTATTTTCAATGATACACTGCATATTACGTGATATTATAAGGTGTTTTCAATGTTACACTGCATACTACGTTATATTATAAGGTGTTTTCAATGATACACTGTATATTACGTTATATTATAAGGTATTTTCAATGATAAATTACTATATATTATAAGGTATTTTCAATGATACTCTGCATATTACGTGATATTATAAGGTGTTTTCAATGTTACACTGCATACTACGTTATATTATAAGGTATTTTCAATGATACACTGCATAATACGTTATATCATAAGGTATTTTCAATGATACACTGCATATTACGTTATATTATAAGGTGTTTTCAATGATACACTGCATAATACGTTATATCATAAGGTATTTTCAATGGCACACTGCATATTACGTTATATTATAAGGTGTTTTCAATGATACACTGCATATTACGTTATATTATAAGGTATTTTCAATTGTAAACTACTATATATCATAAGGTATTTTCAATGATACACTGCATATTACGTTATATTATAAGGTATTTTCAATGATACACTGCATATTACGTTATATTATAAGGTATTTTCAATGATAAATTACTATATATTATAAGGTATTTTCAATGATACTCTGCATATTACTTGATATTATAAGGTGTTTTCAATGTTACACTGCATACTACGTTATATTATAAGGTATTTTCAATGATACACTGCATAATACGTTATATCATAAGGTATTTTCAATGATACACTGCATATTACGTTATATTATAAGGTGTTTTCAATGATACACTGCATAATACGTTATATCATAAGGTATTTTCAATGGCACACTGCATATTACGTTATATTATAAGGTGTTTTCAATGATACACTGCATATTACGTTATATTATAAGGTATTTTCAATTGTAAACTACTATATATCATAAGGTATTTTCAATGATACACTGCATATTACGTTATATTATAAGGTATTTTCAATGATACACTGCATATTACGTTATATTATAAGGTATTTTCATTGATACACTACAAATTACCATATATCATAATGTATTTTCAATGTTACACTGCATACTACGTTATATTATAAGGTATTTTCAATGATACACTGTATATTACGTTATATTATAAGGTATTTTCATTGATACACTACAAATTACCATATATTATAAGGTATTTTCAATGATACACTGCATATTACGTGATATTATAAGGTGTTTTCAATGTTACACTGCATACTACGTTATATTATAAGGTATTTTCAATGATACACTGTATATTACGTTATATTATAAGGTATTTTCAATGATAAATTACTATATATTATAAGGTATTTTCAATGATACTCTGCATATTACGTGATATTATAAGGTGTTTTCAATGTTACACTGCATACTACGTTATATTATAAGGTATTTTCAATGATACACTGCATAATACGTTATATCATAAGGTATTTTCAATGATACACTGCATATTACGTTATATTATAAGGTGTTTTCAATGATACACTGCATAATACGTTATATCATAAGGTATTTTCAATGGTACACTGCATATTACGTTATATTATAAGGTGTTTTCAATGATACACTGCATATTACGTTATATTATAAGGTATTTTCAATTGTAAACTACTATATATCATAAGGTATTTTCAATGATACACTGCATATTACGTTATATTATAAGGTATTTTCAATGATACACTGCATATTACGTTATATTATAAGGTATTTTCATTGATACACTACAAATTACCATATATTATAAGGTATTTTCAATGATACAATACATAATACGTTATATCATAAGGTATTTTCAATGATAAACTACTATATATTATAAGGTATTTTCAATGATACACTGCATATTACATGATATTATAAGGTATTTTCAATTGTAAACTACTATATATCATAAGGTATTTTCAATGATACACTGCATATTACGTTATATTATAAGGTATTTTCAATGATACACTGCATATTACGTTATATTATAAGGTATTTTCAATGACACACTGCATATTACGTTATATTATAAGGTATTTTCTATGATATACTGCATATTACGATATATTATATGGTATTTTCAATGATACACTGCATATTACGTTATATCATAAGGTATTTTCATTGATACACTACAAATTACGATATATTATAAGGTATTTTCAATGATACACTGTATATTACGTTATATTATAAGGTATTTTCATTGATACACTACAAATTACCATATATTATAAGGTATTTTCAATGATACCCTGCATATTACGTGATATTATAAGGTGTTTTCAATGTTACACTGCATACTACGTTATATTATAAGGTATTTTCAATGATACACTGCATATTACGTTATATTATAAGGTATTTTCATTGATACACTACAAATTACCATATATTATAAGGTATTTTCAATGATACACTGCATAATACGTTATATCATAAGGTATTTTCAATGATACACTGCATATTACGTTATATTATAAGGTGTTTTCAATGATACACTGCATATTACGTTATATTATAAGGTATTTTCAATTGTAAACTACTATATATCATAAGGTATTTTCAATGATACACTGCATATTATGATATATTATAAGGTATTTTCAATGATACACTGCATATTACGTTATATTACAAGGTATTTTCAATGATAAAATACTATATATTATAAGGTATTTTCAATGATACTCTGCATATTACGTGATATTATAAGGTGTTTTCAATGTTACACTGCATACTACGTTATATTATAAGGTATTTTCAATGATACACTGTATATTACGTTATATTATAAGGTATTTTCATTGATACACTACAAATTACCATATATTATAAGGTATTTTCAATGATACACTGCATACTACGTTATATCATAATGTATTTTCAATGATACACTGCATAATACGTTATATTATAAGGTATTTTCAATGATAAACTACTATATATTATAAGGTATTTTCAAGGGTACACTGCATATTACGTTACATTATAAGGTATTTTCATTGATTCACTACAAATTACCATATATTATAAGGTATTTCCAATGATACACTGCATTTTACGTTATATTATAAGGTATTTTCAATGATACACTGCATATTACGTTATATTATAAGGTATTTTCAATGATACACTACAAATTACGATATATTATAAAGTATTTTGAATGATAAACTACTATATATTATAAGGTATTTTCAATGATAAACTACTATATATTATAAGGTATTTTCAATGATACACTGCATATTACGTTATATTATAAGGTATTTTCAATGATACACTACAAATTACCATATATTATAAGGTATTTTCAATGATAAACTGCATATTATGATATATTATAAGGTATTTTCAATGATACACTGCATATTACGTTATATTATAAGGTATTTTCAATGATAAACTACTATATATTATGAGGTATTTACAATGATACACTGCATATTACGTGATATTATAAGGTGTTTTCAATGTTACACTGCGTACTACGTTATATTATAAGGTATTTTCAATGATACACTGTATATTACGTTATATTATAAGGTATTTTCATTGATACACTACAAATTACCATATATTATAAGGTATTTTCAATGATACCCTGCATATTACGTGATATTATAAGGTGTTTTCAATGTTACACTGCATACTACGTTATATTATAAGGTATTTTCAATGATACACTGTATATTACGTTATATTATAAGGTATTTTCATTGATACACTACAAATTACCATATATTATAAGGTATTTTCAATGATACACTGCATAATACGTTATATCATAAGGTATTTTCAATGATACACTGCATATTACGTTATATTATAAGGTGTTTTCAATGATACACTGCATATTACGTTATATTATAAGGTATTTTCAATTGTAAACTACTATATATCATAAGGTATTTTCAATGATACACTGCATATTATGATATATTATAAGGTATTTTCAATGATACACTGCATATTACGTTATATTACAAGGTATTTTCAATGATAAACTACTATATATTATAAGGTATTTTCAATGATACTCTGCATATTACGTGATATTATAAGGTGTTTTCAATGTTACACTGCATACTACGTTATATTATAAGGTATTTTCAATGATACACTGTATATTACGTTATATTATAAGGTATTTTCATTGATACACTACAAATTACCATATATTATAAGGTATTTTCAATGATACACTGCATACTACGTTATATCATAATGTATTTTCAATGATACACTGCATAATACGTTATATTATAAGGTATTTTCAATGATAAACTACTATATATTATAAGGTATTTTCAAGGGTACACTGCATATTACGTTACATTATAAGGTATTTTCATTGATTCACTACAAATTACCATATATTATAAGGTATTTCCAATGATACACTGCATTTTACGTTATATTATAAGGTATTTTCAATGATACACTGCATATTACGTTATATTATAAGGTATTTTCATTGATACACTACAAATTACGATATATTATAAAGTATTTTGAATGATAAACTACTATATATTATAAGGTATTTTCAATGATAAACTACTATATATTATAAGGTATTTTCAATGATACACTGCATATTACGTTATATTATAAGGTATTTTCAATGATACACTGCATATTACGTTATATTATAAGGTATTTTCAATGACACACTGCATATTACGTTATATTATAAGGTATTTTCTATGATATACTGCATATTACAATATATTATATGGTATTTTCAATGATACACTGCATATTACGTTATATCATAAGGTATTTTCATTGATACACTATAAATTACGATATATTATAAGGTATTTTCAATGATACACTGTATATTACGTTATATTATAAGGTATTTTCATTGATACACTACAAATTACCATATATTATAAGGTATTTTCAATGATACCCTGCATATTACGTGATATTATAAGGTGTTTTCAATGTTACACTGCATACTACGTTATATTATAAGGTATTTTCAATGATACACTGTATATTACGTTATATTATAAGGTATTTTCAATGATAAACTACTATATATTATAAGGTATTTTCAATGATACACTGCATATTACTTGATATTATAAGGTGTTTTCAATGTTACACTGCATACTACGTTATATTATAAGGTATTTTCAATGATACACTGCATATTACGTTATATCATAAGGTATTTTCAATGATACACTGCATATTACGTTATATTATAAGGTGTTTTCAATGATACACTGCATAATACGTTATATCATAAGGTATTTTCAATGGCACACTGCATATTACGTTATATTATAAGGTGTTTTCAATGATACACTGCATATTACGTTATATTATAAGGTATTTTCAATTGTAAACTACTATATATCATAAGGTATTTTCAATGATACACTGCATATTACGTTATATTATAAGGTATTTTCAATGATACACTGCATATTACGTTATATTATAAGGTATTTTCATTGATACACTACAAATTACCATATATCATAATGTATTTTCAATGTTACACTGCATACTACGTTATATTATAAGGTATTTTCAATGATACACTGTATATTACGTTATATTATAAGGTATTTTCATTGATACACTACAAATTACCATATATTATAAGGTATTTTCAATGATACACTGCATATTACGTGATATTATAAGGTGTTTTCAATGTTACACTGCATACTACGTTATATTATAAGGTATTTTCAATGATACACTGTATATTACGTTATATTATAAGGTATTTTCAATGATAAATTACTATATATTATAAGGTATTTTCAATGATACTCTGCATATTACGTGATATTATAAGGTGTTTTCAATGTTACACTGCATACTACGTTATATTATAAGGTATTTTCAATGATACACTGCATAATACGTTATATCATAAGGTATTTTCAATGATACACTGCATATTACGTTATATTATAAGGTGTTTTCAATGATACACTGCATAATACGTTATATCATAAGGTATTTTCAATGGTACACTGCATATTACGTTATATTATAAGGTGTTTTCAATGATACACTGCATATTACGTTATATTATAAGGTATTTTCAATTGTAAACTACTATATATCATAAGGTATTTTCAATGATACACTGCATATTACGTTATATTATAAGGTATTTTCAATGATACACTGCATATTACGTTATATTATAAGGTATTTTCATTGATACACTACAAATTACCATATATTATAAGGTATTTTCAATGATACACTACATAATACGTTATATCATAAGGTATTTTCAATGATAAACTACTATATATTATAAGGTATTTTCAATGATACACTGCATATTACATGATATTATAAGGTATTTTCAATTGTAAACTACTATATATCATAAGGTATTTTCAATGATACACTGCATATTACGTTATATTATAAGGTATTTTCAATGATACACTGCATATTACGTTATATTATAAGGTATTTTCAATGACACACTGCATATTACGTTATATTATAAGGTATTTTCTATGATATACTGCATATTACGATATATTATATGGTATTTTCAATGATACACTGCATATTACGTTATATCATAAGGTATTTTCATTGATACACTACAAATTACGATATATTATAAGGTATTTTCAATGATACACTGCATATTACGTTATATTATAAGGTATTTTCATTGATACACTACAAATTACCATATATTATAAGGTATTTTCAATGATACCCTGCATATTACGTGATATTATAAGGTGTTTTCAATGTTACACTGCATACTACGTTATATTATAAGGTATTTTCAATGATACACTGTATATTACGTTATATTATAAGGTATTTTCATTGATACACTACAAATTACCATATATTATAAGGTATTTTCAATGATACACTGCATAATACGTTATATCATAAGGTATTTTCAATGATACACTGCATATTACGTTATATTATAAGGTATTATCAATGATACACTGCATATTACGTTATATTATAAGGTATTTTCAATTGTAAACTACTATATATCATAAGGTATTTTCAATGATACACTGCATATTATGATATATTATAAGGTATTTTCAATGATACACTGCATATTACGTTATATCATAATGTATTTTCAATGATAAAATACTATATATTATAAGGTATTTTCAATGATACTCTGCATATTACGTGATATTATAAGGTGTTTTCAATGTTACACTGCATACTACGTTATATTATAAGGTATTTTCAATGATACACTGTATATTACGTTATATTATAAGGTATTTTCAATGATACACTACAAATTACCATATATTATAAGGTATTTTCAATGATACACTGCATACTACGTTATATCATAATGTATTTTCAATGATACACTGCATAATACGTTATATTATAAGGTATTTTCAATGATAAACTACTATATATTATAAGGTATTTTCAAGGGTACACTGCATATTACGTTACATTATAAGGTATTTTCATTGATTCACTACAAATTACCATATATTATAAGGTATTTCCAATGATACACTGCATTTTACGTTATATTATAAGGTATTTTCAATGATACACTGCATATTACGTTATATTATAAGGTATTTTCATTGATACACTACAAATTACGATATATTATAAAGTATTTTGAATGATAAACTACTATATATTATAAGGTATTTTCAATGATAAACTACTATATATTATAAGGTATTTTCAATGATACACTGCATATTACGTTATATTATAAGGTATTTTCAATGATACACTACAAATTACCATATATTATAAGGTATTTTCAATGATAAACTGCATATTATGATATATTATAAGGTATTTTCAATGATACACTGCATATTACGTTATATTATAAGGTATTTTCATTTGATAAACTACTATATATTATGAGGTATTTACAATGATACACTGCATATTACGTGATATTATAAGGTGTTTTCAATGTTACACTGCGTACTACGTTATATTATAAGGTATTTTCAATGATACACTGTATATTACGTTATATTATAAGGTATATTCAATGATAAACTACTATATATTATAAGGTATTTTCAAGGGTACACTGCCTATTACATAATATTATAAGGTATTTTCATTGATACACTACAAATTACCATATATTATAAGGTATTTTCAATGATACACTGCATAATAAGTTATATCATAAGGTATTTTGAATGATACACTGCATATTACGTTATATTATAAGGTGTTTTCAATGATACACTGCATATTACGTTATATTATAAGGTATTTTCAATGATAAACTACTATATATTATAAGGTATTTTCAATGATAAGCTACTATATATCATAATGTATTTTCAATGTTACACTGCATATTATGATATATTATAAGGTATTTTCAATGATACACTGCATATTACGTTATATTACAAGGTATTTTCAATGATAAACTACTATATATTATAAGGTATTTTCAATGATACTCTGCATATTACGTGATATTATAAGGTGTTTTCAATGTTACACTGCATACTACGTTATATTATAAGGTATTTTCAATGATACACTGTATATTACGTTATATTATAAGGTATTTTCATTGATACACTACAAATTACCATATATTATAAGGTATTTTCAATGATACACTGCATATTACGTTATATCATAATGTATTTTCAATGATACACTGCATAATACGTTATATTATAAGGTATTTTCAATGATAAACTACTATATATTATAAGGTATTTTCAAGGGTACACTGCATATTACGTTACATTATAAGGTATTTTCATTGATTCACTACAAATTACCATATATTATAAGGTATTTCCAATGATACACTGCATTTTACGTTATATTATAAGGTATTTTCAATGATGCACTGCATATTACGTTATATTATAAGGTATTTTCATTGATACACTACAAATTACGATATATTATAAAGTATTTTGAATGATAAACTACTATATATTATAAGGTATTTTCAATGATAAACTACTATATATTATAAGGTATTTTCAATGATACACTGCATATTACGTTATATTATAAGGTATTTTCAATGATACACTACAAATTACCATATATTATAAGGTATTTTCAATGATAAACTGCATATTATGATATATTATAAGGTATTTTCAATGATACACTGCATATTACGTTATATTATAAGGTATTTTTAATGATAAACTACTATATATTATGAGGTATTTACAATGATACACTGCATATTACGTGATATTATAAGGTGTTTTCAATGTTACACTGCGTACTACGTTATATTATAAGGTATTTTCAATGATACACTGTATATTACGTTATATTATAAGGTATATTCAATGATAAACTACTATATATTATAAGGTATTTTCAAGGGTACACTGCCTATTACATAATATTATAAGGTATTTTCATTGATACACTACAAATTACCATATATTATAAGGTATTTTCAATGATACACTGCATAATAAGTTATATCATAAGGTATTTTGAATGATACACTGCATATTACGTTATATTATAAGGTGTTTTCAATGATACACTGCATATTACGTTATATTATAAGGTATTTTCAATGATAAACTACTATATATTATAAGGTATTTTCAATGATAAGCTACTATATATCATAATGTATTTTCAATGTTACACTGCATACTACGTTATATTATAAGGTATTTTCAATGATACACTGTATATTACGTTATATTATAAGGTATTTTCATTGATACACTACAAATTACCATATATTATAAGGTATTTTCAATGATACACTGCATATTACGTGATATTATAAGGTGTTTTCAATGTTACACTGCATACTACGTTATATTATAAGGTGTTTTCAATGATACACTGTATATTACGTTATATTATAAGGTATTTTCAATGATAAATTACTATATATTATAAGGTATTTTCAATGATACTCTGCATATTACGTGATATTATAAGGTGTTTTCAATGTTACACTGCATACTACGTTATATTATAAGGTATTTTCAATGATACACTGCATAATACGTTATATTATAAGGTATTTTCAATGATACACTGCATATTACGTTATATTATAAGGTATTTTCAATGATACACTGCATAATACGTTATATCATAAGGTATTTTCAATGGCACACTGCATATTACGTTATATTATAAGGTGTTTTCAATGATACACTGCATATTACGTTATATTATAAGGTATTTTCAATTGTAAACTACTATATATCATAAGGTATTTTCAATGATACACTGCATATTACGTTATATTATAAGGTATTTTCAATGATACACTGCATATTACGTTATATTATAAGGTATTTTCATTGATACACTACAAATTACCATATATCATAATGTATTTTCAATGTTACACTGCATACTACGTTATATTATAAGGTATTTTCAATGATACACTGTATATTACGTTATATTATAAGGTATTTTCATTGATACACTACAAATTACCATATATTATAAGGTATTTTCAATGATACACTGCATATTACGTGATATTATAAGGTGTTTTCAATGTTACACTGCATACTACGTTATATTATAAGGTATTTTCAATGATACACTGTATATTACGTTATATTATAAGGTATTTTCAATGATAAATTACTATATATTATAAGGTATTTTCAATGATACTCTGCATATTACGTGATATTATAAGGTGTTTTCAATGTTACACTGCATACTACGTTATATTATAAGGTATTTTCAATGATACACTGCATAATACGTTATATCATAAGGTATTTTCAATGATACACTGCATATTACGTTATATTATAAGGTGTTTTCAATGATACACTGCATAATACGTTATATCATAAGGTATTTTCAATGGTACACTGCATATTACGTTATATTATAAGGTGTTTTCAATGATACACTGCATATTACGTTATATTATAAGGTATTTTCAATTGTAAACTACTATATATCATAAGGTATTTTCAATGATACACTGCATATTACGTTATATTATAAGGTATTTTCAATGATACACTGCATATTACGTTATATTATAAGGTATTTTCATTGATACACTACAAATTACCATATATTATAAGGTATTTTCAATGATACACTGCATAATACGTTATATCATAAGGTATTTTCAATGATACACTGCATATTACGTTATATTATAAGGTGTTTTCAATGATACACTGCATAATACGTTATATCATAAGGTATTTTCAATGGTACACTGCATATTACGTTATATTATAAGGTGTTTTCAATGATACACTGCATATTACGTTATATTATAAGGTATTTTCAATTGTAAACTACTATATATCATAAGGTATTTTCAATGATACACTGCATATTACGTTATATTATAAGGTATTTTCAATGATACCCTGCATATTACGTTATATTATAAGGTATTTTCATTAATACACTACAAATTACCATATATTATAAGGTATTTTCAATGATACACTGCATATTACGTGATATTATAAGGTGTTTTCAATGTTACACTGCATACTACGTTATATTATAAGGTATTTTCAATGATACACTGTATATTACGTTATATTATAAGGTATTTTCATTGATACACTACAAATTACCATATATTATAAGGTATTTTCAATGATACACTGCATAATACGTTATATCATAAGGTATTTTCAATGATAAACTACTATATATTATAAGGTATTTTCAATGATACACTGCATATTACATTATATTATAAGGTATTTTCAATTGTAAACTACTATATATCATAAGGTATTTTCAATGATACACTGCATATTACGTTATATTATAAGGTATTTTCAATGATACACTGCATATTACGTTATATTATAAGGTATTTTCAATGATACACTGCATATTACGTTATATTATAAGGTATTTTCTATGATATACTGCATATTACGATATATTATATGGTATATTCAATGATACACTGCATATTACGTTATATCATAAGGTATTTTCATTGATACACTACAAATTACGATATATTATAAGGTATTTTCAATGATACACTGTATATTACGTTATATTATAAGGTATTTTCATTGATACACTACAAATTACCATATATTATAAGGTATTTTCAATGATACACTGCATATTACGTGATATTATAAGGTTTTTTCAATGTTACACTGCATACTACGTTATATTATAAGGTATTTTCAATGATACACTGTATATTACGTTATATTATATGGTATTTTCATTGATACACTACAAATTACCATATATTATAAGGTATTTTCAATGATACACTGCATAATACGTTATATCATAAGGTATTTTCAATGATACACTGCATATTACGTTATATTATAAGGTGTTTTCAATGATACACTGCATATTACGTTATATTATAAGGTATTTTCAATTGTAAACTACTATATATCATAAGGTATTTTCAATGATACACTGCATATTATGATATATTATAAGGTATTTTCAATGATACACTGCATATTACGTTATATTACAAGGTATTTTCAATGATAAACTACTATATATTATAAGGTATTTTCAATGATACTCTGCATATTACGTGATATTATAAGGTGTTTTCAATGTTACACTGCATACTACGTTATATTATAAGGTATTTTCAATGATACACTGTATATTACGTTATATTATAAGGTATTTTCATTGATACACTACAAATTACCATATATTATAAGGTATTTTCAATGATACACTGCATATTACGTTATATCATAATGTATTTTCAATGATACACTGCATAATACGTTATATTATAAGGTATTTTCAATGATAAACTACTATATATTATAAGGTATTTTCAAGGGTACACTGCATATTACGTTACATTATAAGGTATTTTCATTGATTCACTACAAATTACCATATATTATAAGGTATTTCCAATGATACACTGCATTTTACGTTATATTATAAGGTATTTTCAATGATACACTGCATATTACGTTATATTATAAGGTATTTTCATTGATACACTACAAATTACGATATATTATAAAGTATTTTGAATGATAAACTACTATATATTATAAGGTATTTTCAATGATAAACTACTATATATTATAAGGTATTTTCAATGATACACTGCATATTACGTTATATTATAAGGTATTTTCAATGATACACTACAAATTACCATATATTATAAGGTATTTTCAATGATAAACTGCATATTATGATATATTATAAGGTATTTTCAATGATACACTGCATATTACGTTATATTATAAGGTATTTTCAATGATAAACTACTATATATTATGAGGTATTTTCAATGATACACTGCATATTACGTTATATTATAAGGTATTTTCAATGATACACTGTATATTACGTTATATTATAAGGTATATTCAATGATAAACTACTATATATTATAAGGTATTTTCAAGGGTACACTGCCTATTACATAATATTATAAGGTATTTTCATTGATACACTACAAATTACCATATATTATAAGGTATTTTCAATGATACACTGCATAATAAGTTATATCATAAGGTATTTTCAATGACACACTGCATATTACGTTATATTATAAGGTATTTTCTATGATATACTGCATATTACGATATATTATATGGTATTTTCAATGATACACTGCATATTACGTTATATCATAAGGTATTTTCATTGATACACTACAAATTACGATATATTATAAGGTATTTTCAATGATACACTGTATATTACGTTATATTATAAGGTATTTTCATTGATACACTACAAATTACCATATATTATAAGGTATTTTCAATGATACACTGCATATTACGTGATATTATAAGGTGTTTTCAATGTTACACTGCATACTACGTTATATTATAAGGTATTTTCAATGATACACTGTATATTACGTTATATTATAAGGTATTTTCATTGATACACTACAAATTACCATATATTATAAGGTATTTTCAATGATACACTGCATATTATGATATATTATAAGGTATTTTCAATGATACACTGTATATTACGTTATATTATAAGGTATATTCAATGATAAACTACTATATATTATAAGGTATTTTCAAGGGTACACTGCCTATTACATAATATTATAAGGTATTTTCATTGATACACTACAAATTACCATATATTATAAGGTATTTTCAATGATACACTGCATAATAAGTTATATCATAAGGTATT